>PVIJ01007843.1:0-79230 GCA_004024925.1 Scalopus aquaticus | reverse complement strand
TCCAGCAGAATATTCTCTTGATTCATCTGATGAGGACAAGAGTGAGCCGACCTGTTCTTCTCCTGTTCCATCAGCATGCAGTGGTCCAGATTTTCACTGTGGTGCATCATCAACCCCACACAGACTAACACAGGAAGAGCTAAATGGCCTGGTTCGTGATTTGGACTTATCCAAGAACAAGGCAGAAGTGCTAGGATCAGGACTCCACCAATGGAATCTTCTAGAAGATGTCACAATTACTTTCTATCGAAAGCACCACCAGCAGCTGGAGCCATTCTTCAGAAAAGAAAGTACTCTGGTATTTTGTTCTGATATTGAGGGCCTCATGAATGCCTTAGAAATCACTCATGACCCACAAGAATGGAGACTACTTCTAGACTCTTCGAAACTGAGTCTTAAGGCTGTGCTTTTGCACAATGGAAACTGTCTTCCATCTATTCCAGTAGCACATGCTGTCTACATGAAAGAAACATACGATAACTTAAAGCAGCTACTGAATTCCATTGAGTATAACGAGTACAGCTGGCATGTCTGTGGTGATTTGAAGCTAGTTGCCCTTTTAATGGGACTGCAGCAGGGATATACAAAAAATATGTGTTTCTTATGTGAGTGGGATAGTGAGCAAGTGAATTGCATTACTTGCAGAAGGAATGGACTCCCAGACAAAATGTTGTAGTTGGAGAGAAAAATATCCAGCATCCAGCTCTGGTCGAGACTCACAAAATCCTGCCACCACCCCTTCACATCAAACTAGGTTTGATGAAGAATTTCGTGAAAGCCGTGGGCCGGACCTCACCAGCTTTCCAATACCCCATGAAAAATTTCCTCAACTCAGCGAAGCAAAGATTAAAGAGGGAGTTTTTGTGGGTCCTCAGATTCGAGAGCTCTTCAAAGATGACTGGTTCTACAACTTGCTGCAGGGTGATGCGAAACAAGCATGGAATGCTTTTCGCCTAGTGTCTATAAACTTTCTTGGGAATGTTAGGGCAGAAAACTACAACGAACTAGTAAAAGACATGCTGATGCAGTATCAGAAACCTGGCTGCAATATGTCTCTAAAGATCCATTTCCTTCATTCCCATCTGGATTTCTTCCCTGAAAACTGTGGTCTGGTTAGTGATGAACATGGCGAACATTTTCATCAAGATATCGCATCAATGGAACAAAGATAGCAGGGAAAATGGTCCAGTACAATGTTGGCTGACTACTGCTGGACACTCCCTAGAGATGCTCCTGAACAGCTGCATAAGAGACCAGCGAAGAAATCTAAGAAGTAGTCTATGACTTGATTTTTTTATAGGTATTAACCGTAGGCCTATCACTATTGGCATGCATTTCGTGATGTAAACATCCATTTATTGCAGATTACAAAAAAAAAAAAAACTAGAGCCAAAATTAGAATTTGACTGTCATATTCATGTTGAGCACATACAAATTGATAGTAAACGACTAATTTTATTTCAGTAACATGACTTTTGTAAAAATTTGTTGATCAGTGTCATTTTAAAGTCCTTGTCTGCTAATTCCAACATCTGGGTGACATTTGGACCTTCAGTTACCATTCTCTCTAATTATGGCTCACATTTTCCTGCCTCTTATATGTCTAGCAATTTGTAACTATGCACTGGAAATTACTGATGACATTTTATATACAATCTAGATTCTGTTATCTTCCTCTGGAGTATGTTGATTTTTGTTGGAGCAGGCAACTATATTACTAGAGGATTACTTTAATTCTGTGGAAGCCGGGGTTTAAACTCTTCTCCAATCTGTTTTTGTTTTGTCCTTATTTCAAGGGCACATCTTCATTTCTGGGACACAGTCCCTACTCCTAAAGCATGGCTACTCTGCGTCTCCACTGAAAATCATGAAGTGTTTTCCAAACTTCTATTATTTGGGAAGATTTGCACTCCCAGCACCAGGCATTGAGTAAACTCTCTGCTCAGATCATTAACTTCCCAATCAATGCTTTCTCTTGTGTTCCTTTGAATCACAGCTGTACGCACACATTTAGGAGTCAGCCAGGGACTTATATATAGATGTGAGAGGTCCCCATTTCCAGGATACCCTCTCAGTTTCCAGGTACTTTTGGCAGCCCTGAACTCTAGTCTCTCACTTCTCCACTTAATGAGAATGCCATTGTCTGCTTTAGTGCTCTCTCTGCAGGCATGTGACTGGGGAAACATCAGTGAAACAGTCAGGTAAGTGGGGATCTTACCTGATGTGTGCCCCTACTTTCAAAGGTCACATTCCCTGCAATTTCTGTTTCTTTTATTGGTCTCTAAACCACTTTCAAATAATTCGGTTTTTACAGTTTATAATTTGAATTCATGATTGTTATCAGCCAGATGGTTAGTCCAATGATAGTACTATATAAGCCATATTGTTGAGGTTGGAACAAGAGCCTGGGAGATGTGTTTTTGATTGACTGATTGATGGATTGATCCTTTCTTTTTTAATTAAAGAGGTACTCTCTTTTGCTATTTCATAGTCTTGGCTAAAATATTGAGAAATTTCTATCTATAGCAAAGAGCTTTGGGCTTCATAGTCAAGTTTAAAATAGAAAATTAATGAAGAAAAGTGAGATTTTTTTTTAAATACCCGAAACAGAAAGTTGGAATTGTTTTCTCTTTGCACATGGCATCATAGGTTTTGGCAATTCTACAAAGAATATCTCCCTGTCATGTAGGTCTAGCAGCTAAAGAATGGAAACTCTGGGACACAGTTATTTTTTCTAATAAGATAAGACATGTGACAGCAAAGTAAGATTTAGAAAGGCTTCAAAACAAAACATGTAAACCAATTGAAAAGGGGTCATTTTAAAGGACTATGTAATGTAGAAGGGAACAGTCTTTCCTTCTTTGATAGCATATAAGACATTACTGTGGAACCAAACAAACTCTTTATGATATTTATAACATTATTTTATCAATGAGAAGTCCTAGTTGTGAGCAAAAGAACAGAAAGTGGACAATGCCAGCTCAAACAGGTAAGTGAAAAGAAACCATGTTGCTCATAAAGGTTGTTCATGGAGGTCATGAGAATTAGGCTTGGAGGCAAGGCCTTCAGGACCCACATTAAAGTCCTATCACAAGTCAGAACACTAAAGATATCCTTGCTGCTGCTACTGAAGACAGATACTGAAATTTGCATGGTGGAAACCACCAGTGTGGACTGGAGCTGCCTCTACTAGAACCGCAGCAGCTGAGATCTCTAACCACCACTACAGAGGCCACTGCCAACATGATTCATGAGAAGAATGGTTTCTATATGGACCCTACATCTCCAAACCAGGAGCTACTAATTCAAGGACAGGTGTTGGTGTGGCGTCTGATTGGCCAAATGCCCGCTGCTAGCTGCAAGGGAGTCTGCCATTTTCAGATTCTATCTTAGGGCAGGCTCTGGCATGACTTGGGAAAGGAAAGTAATTCGATATTGGAAGGCAATTCCTTCCAAAATCAAGTCCCTTACAAGATCCTTGAATCATCAAAGGGAGAAGATAGAAACATTTCTTAAGTATCTACCCAGGTACTAGGTCCTTTGCTTAGCACTTTTAAGGCACATAATCTCATTTAATTTAACCTCATCATCACTGTGATCTTTAAGGGAGATCAAGATTTCTTTCCTTTGGTAAGAGTAGATTCTGAGGTTCCAGAAGATCACACAGTGATAAAGACCAGATTTGTCACCAGGCTTATCTTGGTCCAAAGTCACATATTCATGAACAGTGCAGAATGGCATACTTAGGAGAAAGCCACTTACCAACTGCTACTCATTGTGTCTTACAGTTTCTGCTACCCCAGAGCCTAGAGCCCATTTCGAAATGTCCCTACTTAATGCCTAAATTCCCTGCTCCCCTCTAAAGCCCCTTGCAGGTCAAGACAGTGTCTTCTTCTCTGAATCTATAATTAGCCCACATGGTGCCTGAGCATACAAGAGCTGCTCAATCCTTGTTTGCTGAATAAATTGCACAAATCTTGAAAATTCATTTCTGCCATGAAAGGGGTAGTGCTGAGGGAGACAGAACAGCCAGCCCTGTGAAGTTGCATAATTGAACAGCTGCCCTGTAGGAAGTTATGGAGGAGACAATACAATGCACCATTTTCATATGGAGAGACGATGCCTTTAAAGAAATAAACACCCCAATATATGAGTCATCTTCAAAGAGCTTTTGGTATTCTCAGTCAGCTGTGCTGTAACACCCTGGGAGTACACAGAAAGAATTAAACTATTTTTCTTACCTCATACAATCTATCGTCTTTTCAAGCTACTCATTTATCCTGGATTCCAATCCCTTTGCTAAAAGCCCTAGCTTAGCAATTTTTCAGATAAAAATAAAAATCCTCCTAACTGGACGGGAAATTGTACTATATAAATTTCTTATGTAGAAAGTAAACCTTAACTCATATTTCAAAATTTATTACTGTATATTTTACACAATGTTGATTCCTTAAGAGGCAGGAGATTTAGGTTAGATAGAGGAAAGCAATTCATAACTAGGTAGTTAATAGCTGGAACAGGTTGTAAAATTTTCCTCTGGAAATCTTTGAAAATTGGATAGATCCTCATCTATCTTGGATGATTTAGTCCGCCTGGGTGCATGGGCAGCAGGCTTTGTGGGTTTCCAAAGTCCATGCTGGCCTGGGTTATCATCACCGTCATCACGAAAAGCCCTCTTTCGCATCTAATTAGTGCTGATTCTGTGCCCAGGTTGGTTGAAGAGCACTACAGGGACCTTGGTTTTGCCCTCTAAGAGTTTACAGTCTCAGTAACCCAGAGAAGTGACTCCTGCAGCATGATGCAAGTGAACAAATAAATACAATTAGCCCAATTCACAAACTGGGCAATTTACAACATGTGCAAATTCAGGATAAGCACCCTGGGCTGGAGGGAACAAGTGGATCTGAACGAGCGGGGTGGGATTTGGGGAAAAGAGCAGATTTCGATGCCATCAGCTTTTCTCCAGCTGTTGTAGAGAAGATGAGAATGTTGAAAATGTCAAGCAGAGACCATTTGGCAAAGGGCAGGGGTGAAGGGGAAAGCACTCGAGGGAAGAATAGAGAACAGGCCTTCTAGACATGTGATGAGTCCCTGAGACCCTGCCAAGGATTGGGGGCAAACTGGCAGGCTGTTTCCAGACTGTAGGAGGAAGACGGTTTTGAAGAGAGGGGACCTCAGGAAGGAATAAAACCAAAAAGCAAGTAAAAGGGGAAGCCACATTGCTAGTCCCTTGGTTCTGAATTAGGCAGTCAAGGGGAGAACGATGGTCTCACCTTCGGGCAGGGCTCTCAGAGGACAGAGAAGGAGTTAAAGCAGCAGACAGTCTGATAACACTGGTGCTGGCAGCAGAAAGATTACCTGACGTTAAAAAAGGGTCACACTAATGAAGATCTATCTCACCTTTTCCTTCCAACCACATAGAGTAAAAGGGCAGAGTTTCTCAGCTGAGGCACTATTCACGTTTGGGGATGGGTAATTCTGTGTGTGTGTGTGTGTGTGTGTGTGTGTGTGTGTGTGTGTGTGCGCGTGTGCGTGTGTGTGTGTCTGTTCATTGCAGTATTAGTTTAGCAACATCCCTGACCTTAGACAACTAAATGCCAGTAGCATTCCCCTCCCCAGTTATGAAGACCATAAATGTCTCCAAACATTGCAAAATGTCACCTCGGGGCACAGCATTAAAAACCACTAGGAACAGAGAATTGAGAAGTATTTAGCCATTTCACCAGGATGAATCTGTCTCTCATTTTTATATTTGTATAAAAACAAAGGATCAGCCAAATCAAATGTCATTGTACGCCAAAGAGAAGGCCAAACTGGATTATAATCCTCAAGAGCAAAGATTTCCACCTATAATGTCTTTGTATCTCTGAGGGTCCCTCAGGAAACACTGTTAGTGGGTCTCAGTTCCAACTAAGTGTCAAATAAATTAATTCACATCTTTGAATTAAACCTTTGATCTCGTGAAAGTGCAAATAGTCCTGGGAGAAAAAACATTTTCAGGTATTATTGGTTTTTAATACCTTGGTGTAAATAAATAATTGGAATCTAAGAAGCAAGTATCATCACACATCGTTTAAGGACATTTCGGTCAACAAGGGACTGCGTGTACCACAGTGGTCCCAAAAGGTTCCAGCACACGGCCCAGGTGTGTGAAGGCTGTACTCTCTAGGTTTGTGCAATAAATGCTGTGATGTTCGCACAACAAGGAATTCGCCTAAGGATGCCTTTCTCAGAACAGATCTCTCTCTGTTCTTGTTCTGGGGGAGAGGAGTAAAGATACATAAACAGGAAACCGTCCCTTGTATTTAGTTCTGTCTCTGCCCTTCTACACTCTCCAGTGTCACTGGGGCTGAGAGAATGGAAACTATGATCCATAGCTCCCCCTAGAAGCAAGGCTCCATTTATATTCTGCCAGTGAGAGTCCTTCACAGACAGTTGGTAGGGGAAGCCAGAGAAGACATTATTCCTGGGCAGACGATGGAGTCAGATGTGTGGGTAGCAACAGGAGATACATGCAGAGTTTTGTGGTTGAAGTCCTCCAAGCAGCTTCCTAAGCATCGCCCCCGTAGGTGATAGAGGCTGCTGAGATATTGACTCGTGGTTTCTTGCCTTCCCTGCACTAACCACATGTATCCTGACCTTTGCTACCCCCAACAGTGTGCATGCAGATAATTCCCTATATTCAATCCCTTCCTGCTCAGTATACCTAGAGTGGTTTCTGCTTTCCTTACTCAATTTTAACTCACGCATGGGTAAAGATGTATGATAAAGGCACGGGATACCAGGAGTGTGAGAGGCAGAAGGAAGAAAGGAGAACATCATCAGGAAGTAGGGGATACTGAGTATTTGTTTCCCAAGGCTGTCATAACAAATGAACAAACACTAGGTGACTTAAAACAAGAAATTTGTTTTCTCAGTCTGGAAGCTGGGAGTCTGAAGTCATCTACCAGCAGGGGCCATGCTCCCTCTGAAGGCACTAGGTAAGAATCCTAGATTAATAATCTTTCCTGCCTCCTCCTTTCTTCTGGCAGCTGCCAGAAATCCTTGGCTTGTAGTTGTGTAACTTCAATCTGTCTCCACTGTTACATGGCCTTCTCTCTGTCTCTGTCTGTGTCTTCTCCTGTCCTTCTTACAAGAACACCAGTCGCTGCGTTACGGTGTTCAGTAATCTAGCGTGCCCTAATTTTAACTTCATTACATCTGCAAAGACCTTATTTCATGTCCTGTGGAGGCACCAAAGACAAAATTTGCCTCTTGTTTCTGTGGGACCAGTCTCCCCCGCAAAGGGTCAGATAGGCTTTTCTCAATATGCCCCGAGTAGATCTCTTCCAGTAAGCGTCCCGCTAGTATGGGAACTAAAAGGTGAATCGAGATTCTCAGGAAGTCTAAAACCACTACCTAAAGAATACAGATTATTTTAAGTTCAACAGTGAAAGCCCCAAAGGCTGAGTAGAGTTCCTTGCCCTTTGCCCTTTTTCCTATTTGAGGAAGGAATCATTACTCCACCTTTTGATGACCTAGAAGAATATGGAACATGGGGATTATCCATGTATAAGTTTTCCAGTGGACATGTCCTCCCTATCTGAGAATCTCACCTTTTTACTCTCAGAGTCAGGGGATCAGACCATCCCCCTCTTTGTCGCATGAAGCCCCCCCTCCCCCTCCTTGATGTCCCAGGTCCTATATAGCCCTAGTTTGTCCCATTTTGCTTCAGCATTCAGAGCCATGTAGATTCTCCATACCTGTGGTATCACATTTTAGCTTTTTCTCCTACCAATCTGTCTCTTGCTAATCTGTTGGTCCATCTAGGCTCAGAGGAACATAGTTGGGGTGGGGGAGCTTTTCAGCTGTACCTAGACACTGCCTTTCTCCATTAGTCAGTCCTATTCCAAGGGCTGGAGCCCTGAGCATCATGGGAAATATGTCCAGCTCTGCAATGTTCTTAGAACTAAACCTCCAAACCACGTTTCTCTAGGAGTATTCCTTCTGAGAACAGGATGCGTACCCAACCACACACACCACTCCAAAACAGGGATACACAGCTTGACAGAAATAAACATTGTTCAACTCATTCTACTAACAAAAACATTTTGGCACCAACTACTCTGAGCTAAACCAAAGAAATGTTTTTTTTTTAATCACTGACGCAATAATTATTTTCATAGAACAGGCGATGAATATAACCTTCTAGGGTTATCCAAAATGTCCCATGCGCACTGTCAGTAAGATACACACTGTATTGCATGTGCAGGCCAACTTCTCTGCAAGTGTCTCATCAGTCAGGGTGAGGATTATAAGAAAAACCTGGCACTCAGAGAGAGCTGCAGTTTGGCAGGCTGTAAGGAAATGAGGATTATGGCAGGTGGACAATGGCATGCTTGGGGAAAACAAGAAAAAACACCCAAGGCTGAGAAAGACAACAAATCTCTAAGCAATAATTGATATCTGGACAAATAGTTACAGAAGAAGATCAGCCACAAGCATATTTATTATCCCTTTACAGCTGACAGCTGTAAAATTGGGGAAAGAAACAGCTCTGTTCTTTTCAAATCATTTTTATAAATAAGTACCTTAACCCAGGGGAGGGGGTTTGCATGAACTTGGAAACCTCTACTCATTAGTAACTGTCACACACAGAGTTCATGGGAAGCATTTCCCTTCTGCTACACCCTGCAGAGCCACTGCCCCTCCTCCCCCCCCCCCCAGAAGCTGCTCATTAGTAAGCCGGGTTTTTCAACTTAAAAAGGCACAGAAAACATTAGCAACTTCTTGGCACTTAATTTATTGTGCTAAAGTGAAAAGCACCTCTGTCATGCCAGTGCACCTAGGTTTCTTCACTGTCTCTTGTAACTTTCTAGAATATTCTAGGCCTGAACACAAAGCAACCAATGGGTGGATCAACCAGAAAGAGCAGGCTAGCCAGACAATCCTGGACCAGCCCTCATTGCCTGCTCGGCTCTCCCTGGCGCCCGAATCACAGCGTCCCAAGAGCAGCAGATCTTAGCATCTCTGCTTTTTTGCTGTTGTTTAAGGATTTACTATGAACATGAGATGGTTGTAATTATTTCAATATTGAGGTAGGCTCTTGCCACTAATTAGAAAAAACACTAAATGCTATTTTGGAAATATGGTGAAATACAGAAAATAGGCAAAAATAACACAATTCTTACCACAGATAATATCAAATCATCTTTCTGTTCTCCTTCCAGACTAAAATGGAGGGAGATTCGTGCTTTCAAGAAAAGGTAGGCCCTGCTAAGACTCTCAACTTTAAAACACCCCTTTCCAAGCTGTCTCATTCTGATGTATGGGGGTGGGAGTGGTTGTACCCTGCATTGCCTTCGAACTATTTCGCCACTCTAAGCTGCAGATAACTGATAGTGACACAAAATAATACCCAGTAAGTGAATTCTATAAGATGGATATGCAAATTCATTTTCAATATTCATTTTTGAAATATTTTTTTAAACATCCCTGTTTATTTTTTTTCACAATATAAGATTTTCCCCCCTCAGGTGTGGTCACCATAGTTTCCCCACCGCCAAAGCTCCCACAGTCCTCCACCCTTCTCCACTACGCTCCTAGTCCAAAAACCTGTCAGTTCTTTGGGTTCTTCTTGGAGCTATTCTAACATCTTACCAGTTCCCTCATTAATAGTCAGTTAAATAGTCAGTTAAATTAATAGTCAGTTAAAACTCCCTCATTAAGAGTCAGTTACACTCTTTAGCGTGTTCACTTTATATCTGTATGAGCCATGATTTTCCTTTGCTTTGAAAATTATTCTTTAACACACACATTTTTTGCAATCACAATATCCCACTATAATGACTTCTTTGTAATCTGCTTTATTCTTGTAACAACACATCATAGCTCTTTTCCTTGATGATTAATATAGATTTGTAATAAATGCATATTATCCCAACTGTGTGAATATTCCATACCGATGGATATTTAGGTGGGTTCTAATATTTGCTATGGTGAACTAGGAACATCTTTGAACAAAATGACACACCTGTCCCATTAATTCTTTGGACGGATTTCTAGCTGTGGAGTTTCTGGACCAAAATACCTACAATTTAAGTACAGAACTTGATTGCTTGTGGGCGGGCGCAGCTACACTCCCATGAACACTATTTGCCAAGATGCACTTGTATTATAGGAAGGCAACAGACTCAACTTCCTTCAGGGCCAGCAGGAACAGAGATGTGTTCCTCAGGGCTTGGTAAGAGCAACGAGCCATGGTCTCTGACGGGAGCTGAAGTGGGGATTCACTGCTCACTGCCTCTCCCAAGTTCTCAACATTAAAGGCATTCCACAAGGAAACGCGCGCGCGCGCGCACACACACACACACACAAACACACACACACACTTTCCTAAAACTTAAATGATCTACTTTATTGAGTGAAGAAATGTTAGTGAGACATGTAGCCTGGAATTAACTAGTTTAAATAAAAAGCTCACTCAGATAAATGCCAGGAAAATATGTTCAGCAGACTGTCTCCTCTGACAATCCAGTAAGGACTCAGGAGGGGAGAGGAGGCACAGCCATTATGTGAAAGCAAAGCCAAGCCCAGGAGCCTGTATCTGCACTAATATCTACAGTGAACACCAAATATCTAGAAGCAATCTAAAAAAATCATTTAGGTACAGGAAGCAACTTTTCTAAATGTTGCACCTTACACTTATAAACCTCAAGAGCTCAAGTTAACACTCTGGCAGACTTATCTCTGCCCTTTCTAATCTTTTTTTTTTTCCTGGTGAAATAGTTCTACACATTTATTCCAAAACAATCACAGGAATTTAAGTCTCCAGGTTCCTTTAACTTTCTGACCACAGTGATACAAAGACAGAGAAGAATGCAGGTTCTAATGGGAATGACATTTGAAGGTCTTAAGAGAGTGAAAGTAATGCAAAACCCAATCAAACTGTGAAGGAAGTTAGAGATCTCCATGGGGGAGTAAGTCATTTGTGAGTAGATGGAAACCCACTTGAACCCAAGGCTTCACTACTCAAGTGTGGTCTCTGCATCAACTTTTAGAGTTTAGGCATAACTGGGAGCTTGTGAGAAGTGCAGATGGCGGGCCCCGAGCAGACCAAAACCTCCACTACATGAAGACCCCCAGGTGATTTGTGCACACATTAAAGATGGAGAAGCTATTTATGTAGTGATTGAGTGAGTGATTTAACTTTATTTTCTTACATTTTTGTGCCCATATTAAAAATACAGGCAACAACAAATGCTGGTGAGGATGTGGAGAAAAAGGAGCCCTCTTACACTGCTGGTGGGAATGCAAACTGGCCCAACCACTATGGAAAGCTGTGTGGAGGTTGCTCAAATTACTAAAAATGGGTCTACCATATGATCCAGCGATTCCACTCTTAGGAATCTACCCAAAGGACACAAAAACAGGAAACCTGCACTCCTATGTTTGTTGCAGCACTATTTACCAAGCTTAGCTAAGACATGGAAACAACCTAAGTGCCCAAAAACAGGTGAATGGATCGAGAAGATGTGGTCTATATACAAAGTGGAATACATGCTATTTATAGCATTACTCCTCTTTGGCTTTTTCTCTTACCAATCTGTTTGATGCTTGTTTATTTGCTAGCCTAGAACTCAAAGGGGGTACAGAATGACTTTCTTTTTGCTCCAGCAGGGTCACCCCTGGAAAACCAGAGTCCACACATGGGCATTTTGCCATTTCCCAAACCTTTCTGAACAAAGTAGTACAGATATGCTCTTCAATTTAACCGAAAATTTCAATAGTAATTTTTAATTAAGAAAAAATTAAATATATGCATTTGAAAAGAGGTGATACATGTGAGATATACATGCTAACTTGTTATACCAGGGCATGTGATAAGCTAGTATTAAACTAACTAAACAAGTTACTCTGAGGTGACACCAATACTGTGGCTGCCTGCAGAGGCAAACCCAAATCCATGCTTGTAAATGCCTCAAGGTCACAAAACCAAAACACCAAGGACAACCAATCACAAACGGCCAACTAGGCTTTAAGCGATCACCAATTATTAATATTCCTTCTTTGCTTCCCAACTTCCTTCTCTAAGACTATCCTCTGGCTTCCGTAGGTAGAGTTTCCTAACCTCTAACAGTTTGGTGCTGCACAATTTGGAACAGTTTTTGTTCAACTCAACTCAAAACTCTTAAAAGCCTCAGGTTACCCTTTAATATGAGAATATTCCATCTTGCGATGAGGACTCCATAAAGGCATTTCCTACACTTCTGTAAAGACAGTTCCTAGAAAGTCAAAGAGACTCCTAACTTTCAGAGTCATTTGATTGTGTGTTTCTATTCACATTCTAGGTAATTAAATTTAAAAAGAGAAAGAAACACACTCATTCAAATGTCAGCTGATTTTCTGTTCAGAGGTTCTGCTTCAATTTTGTACTCCATTTGTACTTGGTCACACACCCTTTTCATTTTAATATGTGTTTAACTAAAGCACACACACAAAGCTTCGCTTCACAGTAGCAAATGTTCTGGATGGGAAGGCTGTACTAAACCTGATTTAGGTGCCTGCAAACAGTTCAGAACGTCAAGAGGCCCAGACGCGGAGGGTCAACAGTTATATCCACTTCCTTTCTTTCCTTTTTACATGCCCGATGTGATTACTGCAGTGTTTTGACTTCAGTCTAAACTCTTCCAGGTCCTAGTCATCTGCTCCACCCAAATCTGGAAGAGGAAGGCAGTGGCATTAGGGATTGAGGCAAGTTAAGGCACTGAGGTTGACCAAGGAGAAGAGAGGCAGTTCCGAGTGGACCTGACACAGCCGGCTCATGCTTGGAGATGTTCATGGTCACGGACAACTAACTCAGAAGAGTGAGATAAAAGAAACCAGTAAAGATTTAGTAGTTAACTTGGAGAGTCTAGAAATGACATCAATATTTAAACTTTTGTGTGCAGGCTGCGGAATTCTGTTCAGAAAAATGAGAAATTTGTTCTCCGTAAATTAAACTATTAAGTGAAACTCTAACAAATATCCAACTTTTCACTTACACACAGAACAAAAATTCTACTTCTAATTTCATTCATTCAGTCATTTCTAGAAATATTCTTTGGGTTTCTCTTCAGGCCCGTCTGTCATTCGGGTGCCAGAGAAACACCCGAGGGCAGGCTACAACTGCCCTTGAGGAGCTAACAGGCTGATACATTTACTCAAACCCACACTTCTCAATCGTTTTGTGAACAATACTAGAGGAATACTGAAAAAAATTAAAATTAAATTTGAAGATTAAAAAAAAAAATGTCTCTGCAGCAGAAGGGTAGCCTGGCAGGCCTGAGCTGTTACTTGAGAAAGGTCAGCTAGCAGAGCTGGCCCAGGCTGCCTTCTGGAAACTCAGCTTCTGGAAAGTTCCCTGCACAAACAGGCCGTTTGGCCCACCTGGAGCACACGACACCTGCTTTCCTTCAAGGAGGCTGGAATCTTAGCAGTCGTGGCTGGCTGTGGAGATGATGTGCCCAAACACCAACAAAAGCCTCGGGCACCGAGTCTCAGACAGGCTTCCCCAGGCGGAAACACTGTCCTTGGATTGCTGTGTTGGCAGCTGGGAGACGGCATGCTGTGGGGCCTCATGTGAGGCGGGCAAGCGAAGCCTGCGCAGGGCCTCCCCCCGACGCTGCCCCCACCCGGCTCCTCACTGACAAGGATGTGCGTCCTTCTTGTGGAGCTGTAATAAACAAACACATAAAGAGCTAAACAGGACTCTAAGGGTCCCTGCGAGCTCTTCCAGAAAACTGCCAAGCATGTGGACGGCCTTTGGGACCACAAAGCAATCCCATCGTGCCAACCGCTTGCCATTTGGATGGGTATTTACATATTAGTGCCCTTCCAGACGACAGGTCCATGAATTTGAGACTTCGGGGGATAAAATAAAACTTAATTGCAGTGAAATTAATTACTTTGTCAAATTCATTTAACTGTGACTCATCTGCCTATATAGATGTTTTTAAAACCCGGAAAATCTATACAGTATTTAAAACACACACTTGCACACATACTCACACAGGCATATACACATATGTACACATTTATGTTGTTAGGTCTTTGAATTTAAAAGTTTGAGATGAACATCAAATCACATCAAGGACAATGGACAAAACTAAGCCAAGGACAACATGACTTCTATTAACCTTTCAGTCTCAATCTTTCATTTGAGTTATTTGGCAAATTAAATGATCTCGGACAAAAGGGGAAAGCCAGCATTGGGAAATTCCATTTCGCGCTGGCATTGTTTTCGATAATTAAATGCAGGGCTTGCTATCAGCATTACCCAAGTGTTGTGCTAGGAATAGAAAAGTGTGAAAAGAAACAGTATTCCCTCTGAAAAGGATCCACCCAGCTTTTTCAGCATGCCTTTGCTCTTGCTAGTTTCTTTTGCTGTAGAGAACCTAAATTATTGGGTCTTCAAGATGGAGTCAAAAAATGGTACAGTCGTTTCTTAAATACTAACATAAATCACATACACATTTTATGGAGTGGTATTTCAGCAAACACCAAGAGTCCCCAAACTTCTTTGCCCCCAACCTCTGGAACAGGTATACTTGGAATGCGCAGTACTTCTCAATACTTTGAGTTGCTCTGATTAATCTGTGGGACTCTCTACCTCACCTGTGTTAGTTTCTTTTTTTAACTAGAACAAAACAGTGACGGTATGTGGCTACCTAGGTTAATTTTAGCCTGCATCCTAAAGACTATTAATTAGTTCCTATTTAAAGGCCCCCTAAGCAGGAATCCACACTTTAGAGGCAACCAAAGCAAGCCCTTCCAATGTGTTATCTAAATCCGCACTAGGCGGCCTGATAGTTAACATTAGGGGGTGACAAGTCATGTCACGGAGATGAAATGGCTGCTGTTCCAGAAGTGCTCTGGCCAGGAAGACTGCACCGGCCATGCTGCCCCAGCGTGAGGAAGGAGTAAGAATTGGGCAAAACCAGCAGCAGGACACCCAAGAGCAATACTAGGAATTCTGGCATACTACCTGGTCCGGACTCGAGCCGGACTCGAGCCGGACCCGAGCCCACTGTGCACTTGGCAGAGGACCCTGCCTGGTCTGATCAGACCCCTGATCCCAAGTCCACTTTCAGAGCTCCAGGTGCAGAAACAGGAAGGAAGTGTCTCTGCTCTGTTCTTTTTCTTTTTGCTAGCTCACTAATTAATATTTAGGTAAACTCTAACAGGAGATTGGCCCTCGTTATCTAGTACATGGCAACGTACCACCAAGTCACGATGAAAAAAGACACAGCTCTCCCCTGCCTCTATTTGTCAGATTTTGACCAAAGAAAAAGATAAATGTCAGATTATCCAATTAGCACAAATCGCTTTGCAACTGCTCTTAGACCTGTTACTTGCCACTGTCTTGGAGCCCTTTTTTCTCTAAAGGTATCTCTCTCTGTCTCCTTCAATGACAGAATGGACAGAACTTAGGTGCTGTTGGCATTAAAAAAGTGTTTGATAATACTTTGGAGGCAAGTAAGAGTTAATGATCAGCAATTCCAGAAGGTCATCAAGCCATATTCAGAAAATGACAAAGCTTTCAAAGTCAATAGGTTTCTTCTGGAAGCTTATTATGTATTGCATATAAGCCAGGCAGGTGGCACAACTGAGAAAACCCTCTAGCAATCAGGGAGGGACAAATGGGGGTAAAAACCAAAGGATTTATCTAGAGGCCGGCAGCCTAAGTCCCCGTTTTTCTCATTTAACACTGCTCTTCACCTCCTGCCTGTTCTTTCTTCTCATTTCATTCCATTTTGCCAAGGCCTTAAAAAAGAACTGTACACTCTATGTTTTAAATGTGGAACACTCACTGTATATTTTTTCAAGACAAAATGTTCCACTAGCCATTAAAAAAATTGTGGAACAAACGCATGAGCGACTTCCTGGGGTCTTCATGCCTTGCTCTGTGTTCCTTCTCTGTTGTCTAAATGGCCTTTTCAAGCACCAGCTCCATCAGCGTTGTGAGGAAACTTGTACAAACACAAGTTCTCAGGCCAACCCCAGACCTGCTGGAATCAGAGGCTCTGGGGGTGGGGCCCAGTAATTTCACTATAACAAGCCCTGAAGGTGATTTTGATGGACGCTAAATGCCGAACATTTGGCAAACACCTAGAATTAAACTTGGAAACCGACTACAGATGCACCCAAGCTGCCATCTTTAGAGGGGGGCAAGCAGATGGCAGGGAGGTTCATCCTTCATCACGCCTGACTGGCAAGGTGAAGGAGACGGGCTGGTGCACAGGTCACGATGCCCCCGTGCCTCCGCATCAGATCTCCCGCAGCCGAGGCCGTGTCCGCCTGCCCACACGCCCTCAGTTATCCCTGGCGCGCTACAGTTTACCACATGCTTCAAAAACCGCTGATGGTCACTGAAGATGACCACCTCACCGCAACACCTCCGCAGAACCGCGGACGGCAATGCAATGGCGTCAGCACGAGGGCACCCGTCGCGCCCAGTGGCCTGGAGGCTGGACACAGCAGGGCCTCCACAGACCTCTGAGTCTTGGTGTGAGGAAGGTGCCCAGAAATTCTGGTTGTGTTTCAAAAGTGAGGCAATTCATTCAAGCGGCGGAGGCGGCTTATTCAAACCAAACCAGAGCAGACTAACGTCTTGAGAGGAGCGTTCTCTAATAAGGAAAGAACTGATTCATAAGCATTTTTTGGTTTAATTTTTCATAGGCTTTATTTTTTAGAGTTTTCAGTTCACAGCAAAAGTGAATGGAAGGTACAGAGAGATTCTCCATGAACGGGTGTTGGGTTTTATCAAATGCTTTTTCCTGTATCTACCGATACGATGTTGTGACTTTTCGCTTTTTAACCCGATGATACCCATTGTGAACTGATTTTCAAATATCGAACCACATTGCATACACGGGGTAAATTCCACCTGGCCATGGTGTTTAATTCCTTTTATTCACTTTTGGTTTACATTTGCTAATACTTTGTTCAGATTCTTGCATCCAAGTTCATGAGAGCGACCGGTCTGTACTTCTTGAACAGCTCTGGTTTTGTCTTAGGGTAATACTGGCCTCAGAGGATGATTTAGGAAGTATCTCCTCTGCACCTATGTTCTGGCAGAGGTGATAAAGAATTGGTTTATTTATTTCTTTCTTTTCCTTAAATGTTTGGTAGAATTCACCAGGGAACCCAGTTGGGCCTGGTGCTTCCTGTTTTAGGTTATTACTGATTCAAAGTCCTTAGCAGACTGATGCCTGCTCAGATCATCCATTCCTTTAGGGGGCAGATTGTGTCTTTCAAAGACTTGCTCCATTTCATCTAAGTTAGCCCAGTTGTGAGCACAGAGGTTTTCATATAAATTCTTTATTATCTTTCTAACATCCAAGGGACCTGCAGCGATGTGTCCTCGTTCATTTCTAACATGAGCACTTGTGTCTCCTCTCTTTTCCTTAGTGTCCATAGCTAGGGGTTTACTGACTTTGTTGATTCTTCCAAAGAACCAGCTTTTGGTTTGACTGTGACAACAAATGTAAACGCAATGCAGTTCTGCTCGAAAGAAAATCATACTTGTTTAGAGAAGACTGACTTGGAAACAACTAAAACATAATGTGATATAGCGGACAATATAAAATGTTTAAAAGGGATTATTAGAAAATATATGGGCTGGGCCTCCCTGGTGGCGCAGCGGTTGAGCTCTGCGCTGTGGAGCTGTCAACAGCTCGCGGTGCGAGTTCGACGCCCAGCCAGGGAGAATCCCACATGGTGCGGCAGACCTCTCCTGCCTCATCTGCTGCTCCCCTCAGCAGTGTATTTCTGATCTGCCTGTTCTGCTCCCCACTCTGTTTCTGGTGAACCCTCTCGCTGCCCCACGCCTCTGGCCTGTACCCCAGCTTGTATGTATAAATAAATAAATCTTTAAAAAAAAAAAAAGAAAATATATGGGAGTACAGAGGTAGGAGAAGGCTCCATCAAAAGCAAAGTGACAATGGAATTCAGTTGAGAAGGACTTGGTGTATTTCTTGTTTCTTTTTGGTGGTCAGCATCTCCTAAACCAGTTTTACCTCACTACCTCCTTTTCTACTCTGATTAATTTCTTTCGACAATCAGGAGAGAAAGTTGTACTGTATTCCCATAGAAAGGTGAGATAAATTCAGGTTTTTCAGATGTCCCCCTAAATACTCAGCTTTGCTCCCTGTACCGTCCACTGTGCATCGCCCTTGCTGAGACACAAAAGGAAAGGTCACAGGAAGACATGATGGTGTAGTAACACATTTGTAGATGTACTTTCCTCACAAAGGTTGAGGAAAAAGGTATTGCGCACTCGTGCGGGGTCGGGGGGGACATATAAAAGACAGGCATCACATAATTTTATTTCCTTGCCAGGATTCATAACCCAAGTTCTCATTCCACAGATGGAATTTTCTCTTTTTTTAATTTTTGTCTTTTCTTCACTGAAGTAACATCACATTGCAACATTATGCAAGTTTCAGGTATTCATCGTTAAGAATTAACATGTGTCTCAACTACGAGAGTTGGACCACTAGACGCACAATCTACCCCTTCACCTACCACTGTCCTCTTTGTCCCGATCTATGAACCCCCTTCCCTTCTGGTAGCCACTAACTGGTCTGATTGTCCAAAAGCTTATGTTTGTTTAATTTAGTTCTTCTGTCCATTTGTCTTCTTTCTATACCACATATGAGTGAAATCACACAGTATTTTTCTGTCTGGCTTATGTCCCTGTGCATAATTCTCTCTAAGTCCATCCACATGAATGGAATTTTTTTTTAATTTTCATAAAGTTAACTAATTTAATAATTTTTAAAACAATAATTTTTTATTTTTCTATTAACAAAAGTCTCTTTCCCATTATGCTCCATGCCAAAGACACATCTGGGTCTCAGCTTTATTTGATATTTTCTGGTAAGACAATCCCTAGTACCAATTTTGAATAGTCAAGGTATCAAAATATATTAATACTGTCACCATCAAATATCATTGTATTATTACATATATATAATAAGAAAATAGAGAGCAGCACCAATGAACATGTTAGGAGATTTCATTTACAAATTAATTATATGGAGCCATTTTTAATTATTTAATTTTACTTTTGGGGGAGGAATTTCATATTAACATTAAAGATTTCAATCTTCAATTTTCATTACATTTTAATTTTTTATTGCAGTAACATGAAGCCACATTTCTAAGCAAAAGATCCCAGTGACTGTCAAGTGCTCTTAAGACAGTAGGAAGGAAGCGCCATCATGGCTCGCTTATTTGATAGGTCGCTGTGCTTCATGATATGTAGGCACTCAAGCTTCTTAGCAAGAAGACTGCAACCCAGAAGTTTTGTGGTCCTGGTGTTGTGTATAGCTGATGAGATTTTTAAAGGGTATTTGATATGAGGTTGAGAGCTCACATGCCTTGGGGTAGAGGCAATTTGAAAAACTATATGCAAACAATAAATGACATGAAAAACGCAAATTACTTGCCTTTAAAATTATTTATGATGCAGAGCCTTGAAATTGTACCTATGGATTTCCTTTTCTAATCACTTAATCATCTTTCATATGGGAAGTAATGGGCAGCCAAAAACATCATCTGCAAGACTGCAGATCATCTGTCATTCTCTTTAATCAGACTGGACTTGACAGGTATGATTTCTTATTAGAAGGAATTTATGACGCTGGGTAATGTAATTCAAAAACTACCAAAGTGTAATGATTTCTGGTGAATATGCAATAAAGTTATAGTGATATTTGATTAATGGAACCCCTGGGAATAAATGGAGTTCCTTAAACTATCATCATCATTAGTACTCCATTTTTTTCCTTTGTTACTTATGTGAGGCCAAACTGCTTACATTTGCAATAACATTTAAAAAATGACTCCGTGAACAGTTTGCCCCTTCAGATGTTTTTCATTCCAGGAACTGTGAATGAGTAAGCCAAAGGGAAAGGAAAGATGGGATGGGCTGGGCGACGATGGTGTAGAAGGATCAGAAAGAGTCAGTCTGGCACTAGGTATGCTGGGGAAAGAAAAGGGTCTTGGTTTTATTTTGCTCCAGTAATTGCTAATGACATTCGCTTTGTGGAGCATTAACTTTGTACCCAAGCCAGTATGCCATCCCCAGAATTCTAATTTGGTGGGGAGGAGGCCTGGGCATCTGGACTCCACATATAAATCTCCACATGTTCCTTTCTCGCTTGGGTGAATAACCCTTCCACAGTGGCCATACATACCCTTGAACCAAAACTTGAATGTATCCTCTGGAGTAGGAGCTGAGGAATTGCATGTTGCCACACTTGTTTGGCCATGAGCTAGTCTTACAGCATGTGGACCTTAGTTTTTCCAGGAGCCCTTCATGGGGTAAATGCACAATGGCGGTGTGATCTCTTGCTCATGGAAGGAAAAAATATCGGCAGAACTCTTAGCGTAATTTTTACAGCTCAAGGGATGGCTTTTACAGCAATTTGTCTTAAGGCTCAACATGTAGTTCAAGGTATTGATCCCTCTCGGTATGTGAGTGGTCACTGGAGACAATGGCTTGAACTTTGATGCGAAACTCTTTGGTGTCTACCGCGCAATGAAGGTCAGTCCAAGAAGTCCCGGGAAGCATGGTGCTATCTCTGTCTGTCTATGAAGGCAAATATTTCTCAAGGGTTTCCACCCAATGTGTCTATGCTTGGTGTTCAGGATTTTATTCCTGTTCCCTGACTTGCAGGATGTTTGACATCAGTGTAGTTGTGTTAGCAAAGATGGGAAGGTAGCTTGGAAATTTTAAAAAATCCAACTGCGCTGCTGACTACTTTGCAAGAAAACATGTGTTTTCTTTCTTTTTTTCCCTTTTATCTATTTCCTTTACCTACCCAGGTGTTAAGCTCCATTTTCAATATGCAGTCCTAGTAAAGAATAATTAAAAGTTATCGGAAAACTGTGCCCTTCTGACTTTCAGGGCATCTAAAGAGAACATTTCCTAGATCCATCCCAGGAGACCTGCCATTTCAGAGAAAACACTACAAGACTTAATGAGCCAAAGACAGGCACCTCAGCTCAACTTTAATTTCTAACTTAGTTCAGGGAAGTCAATTTAGAGCTCCCAGAATATTTTCAATGCTTCTATTCTCTTATCTTATTTACGTGTTTATGTGTTGATTTATGCACTAGAAAGGACCAGCTAGGGGTAGAAACAATGCCTTCATTTTCTAAGTTGAGGTTTCCCAGGCCTACTCCAGTGTCTGTCACAAAGGAAGACGTCAATCTGTTGAATGAATGGATTAGCTTCTTGAGCTCCAATGTGCCAATGCAAATATCTCAGCCTTAAAGATGATGCTATCCAAGCCAATCTAGAGAGGGAAATGGTATGCCCATGCCACCAACTGCAATGTATGTGCAGGCCAGGCAAGGGAAGGACAGAGCTCGGCAAACTGGCCACATGACCAGCAACAGCCACATCCACCAAGAGGAGCCTGGGTCCAAGAGCCTCCGGAGGGAACAGCCACCATCCCCACGGTCCCTGCAGAGAGTCCTCTCTGTCTTCACCTCGCGCCCAGGTGGCCAGTTACCAGCTGTCCACGTCTCCAGTACCAGCAACATCAACACCATGTTCCAATGCTTCTATTTCCATTCTAAAGAAAACCAGATTGGTGTGCATGCCTTAAAAAGGCAGGGACTGCGAGTGTCAATTAGAGAGAAGACATTAGTCACCCTCACGGAAAACAGCAGGAAGGGCTCAAGTCTTTCCACTGCAATTTATATTAAGCAGCATCAAAACTAAGGACAAACTCGCAAGCTGGAAAAAATCTAGATATTGCGGGAAGGGAAATTCTTTAATGTAATTATTGGACCAGATTTCACTCTCTGGGTGAAAGATCAAAAAAAGTCAGATTCTTCCTTGAAATAGCTCTTCTTTTACTAGAAGCTTTGGTACTCTAGTGAGGACCTTTGAGATAGGAAAGAGGAGGAAGAAGACTATCACCTTGAACATTCCATTAACATAAATTTATGCCGCACGGATCTGTGCAGGATGAGCCACATTAGTTAAGGACAGGCTTTGGGCAGAAGTTGACCAGTGTAGACACGTCCCAATGTCCGCCTCCCCAACACATTACTAATTGATAACTTGTTTAGAGTAAGGGGAAACTAAGGCATTCCTGCCTCATTTTCCATCCTAGCATCCCAGTTGAATAAACCAGAAAAATGTACCCTGTGAACCTCAGCAGGTGTGGTGGAGCTAGAGAAACCAGCCCTTTCTATTGTCTTACATCAATGGCAACATTTCTATGGACAAAAGAAAGCTCAGAGAGGTAAACCAGGCCAATGAAGCACCACATTTTAGATCACACAGGAAATGAGCGCTCATCTTTAATTCTAATCTACCTGAAGATCTAAAACAAGCATTAGCAGCTTATTCATAATTGGATAAGAAATATCACAGTGGTTGGTGTCTAATAAAACATTCCATGTCAAGGGAAGTACTCTACATCTGCATTATCCAAGATGGCAGCCACCAGTCACATGTGGCTACTGTGTGCTTGAAATATGCCTAGTTCAACTGAGAACTTCATTTGTAATTTTGTGTAATTCAATGAATTTAAATATACATACACACATGTGGCTAGTGGCTACTATACTGGGAAAGACAGCAATAGAGAGCTCAAAATACTAAGAAGTAAAGTTCCCTGCTCTCCAGGCAGCATTTTCTGGTTCAAGGCTTTTTGGGACTCTGTTCTAGCCGCATCAAGAGAATTCCCTCATTTTTCTGGTATCCAGCACCAACCAATGGTTGAAGTCCATCTTGTCTGTGATAGTTAATGGCAAATAAGTGTTCTGAACCCAGGTCATGTTTGGAAGAATTCAGGGAAATAACATACAAAAAAAAAAAGCTAGGTGAGCAAGGCACCATGCAAACTAGAACACAACAGAAGCTATTTAGTGATGGGAATTCATTAAGTTTTAAATTTATTACAGGGTCTTGACTGAACATAATAAATCCCTGTGTGGGCAGTGAACCTGGAGGTTAGTTAGGAATAGGGATGAAATTCAATTTGTTGGCTTAATTTCCAGGGAATCACTTCCAGAGGTGAGGCTGGCTTCTTCCCACCTTGGTATCCAGTAGGTGTCATTTCTGTACGAAGCTGTGAGTTTCCTGCCCCACATGTTGGGGAAGCTTTTTCGCAAATAATGAATGGCCACTACTGCCTGCGGACCAGACGGGAAACCAGCCTTGTTCTGCAGGGGCGGTGGATGTGCAGCCAGGATGTCTAAGCCGCTGCTCTATACACTGACAACTTCCAAATATTTCCCTTCATACTAATAGCTCTCTTGAGAGTCAGACACAGCCGTGGGGACTGTGGTAGGTAACAAAACATGGCCGTGGCTTCTTCCTACCTTGCGGGCAAAGGCCTTTTGCAAGGTGCATTTGAGGAGAATGGGTCTATTTCCCACCCCCCCAAACCTAGACTGGCATTGGGCCCCGCTTGGTCAGGTGACCGTGGGTGAAATGATGACTGTGTCTTCCCGCGCTGAGCCGACAGAGACCTTGCTGCTTCTGCCGCAGCCGCCCTGGGGTGCTGCTCAGGGGCCATGAAAGGAAGAAGCCGATGCAGTGTCCTGTAGGATCCAAAGTCACGTGGGGAAGACCCGAGGTGCCCAGGCCGACAGGCAAGAACCACTGCCAAACACGGGTGAGACCCTCTTGGCGCTTCTCAGCTCGCTGCCCTGCCGAGTCAGTAAGCCACGCAAGCGAGTCCGCAAGCCCAGGAATGGGGCTGCCCAGGAAGCCCAGTGAATGGCGAGGAGGAACGGCTGTTCCTGAAGCCACTGCATTTGAGCGTGATTTACCAACGTAAAGGAAATTCCCAGCGTGTCCAGGATGCCCCCACTTGGCGTGTCTCAGAAGCTCAGTCAAACCTGACAAGCCCACATGCATCCCCAGCCGCTCCCAGACCCCACAACCTTCCTCAATCTCCACCCCGTCTGCATGGGGGGCTCGCAAATGTTTCATCATCCAGCAATTAAAAATCCTTGTACCGCCCAGCTCTCAGGGCAGAGGCCGTGTTTATGCTCTATGCACCGCGTCCACAGCTCCTAGGACATTTGGCACAAACAGTGGGCACTAATATCTGGACGCTCAATGCCAAGGAACGGGTTATGCATCCAGAGACCTCAGCTATCTAGAAACACAGAAACGGAGAAAACACTGGGGGAGGGGGAAAGGAAGGGCAGCAAGGCAAGAGCCACCCAACTGTAACTCACAAGCTTACTCAAAGTCTAGTGTACCCCAGTTTCGTGATCACAGCGTGCTCAGCACAGTAGCAACGACCTGAGTTCTAGACAAGAAAATCTGTATCGACTAATTTTTCAAAACTCATTCACGATTGGCAAACTGAGAGGTAGCAAAAGTGACAACTCAGAGAAAGGAGATGAATGAAGCTAACTACAAATAACGGAGGAGAGTCAGAAAGCGTGCAGGAGTATGAGCTATGTGGCGTCTCTGCTTACTCAAAGTCCACGCCTACGCCGCTTTCAGCAACCAGTAGAATCTAAGTGCAGGAGGGCAGGGGTTTGGTCACCGCTGCTCCAGTCCCTAGCCCGAAGTTAGCGCCACGTGAATGTCTGTTGACTGAATGAACAGCCTTTAAGGCAATCACCGTAGTCAGCACAAAACAGACTGAGGTCTAAAGTGAGAATGGATCTGAGCGATAGGAAAAAGGTTAAAATATATTCATTATACCAAGGTTAGAACACAGGGCAGAGGCTAAGATTTGGGGGAAATTTCCTACTAAAATTGCTTTGCAAAGTTTGGACACATGCAAGTAGTAACTTTCACTCATGTGAAAAATGTATGAAAATGAACTGCCAGGGGGCCTCCCTGGTGGCGCAACGGGTTAAGTCTCAGCACTATGAAGGTGTCCGCAGCCACTGCAGCACGAGTTTGAACCCCGGCCAGGGAGCTGACCCACATGGCGCAGCAGACCTCTCCTACCTCACCCTCTGCTCTCCTCAGAAGTGTATTTCAGTAGATCCAACTGTTCTGCTCCCCACTCTGTCTCTGGTCAATCCTCTCAACGCCCCCCACACCTCTGGCCTACCCCACCCAGCTCTTGTATGCATAAATAAATAAATCTTAAAAAAAAAAAGAAAATGAACTACCGAGTAAGTGAGTTGGAATGGGGTCCTTACTTTTCCTTGCACTTTGAGAGCTAGAATCATCTCTTGCATTATTTTTATTTCCCCTCTGCCTAGCACACCACGTATAAACAATAAAACTGTAATGCATTTTAAAATCTTGTATTACGGACATTTTCAAACATACATAAAGGTAGAGAGAAAAAAGTAAAGAATCTCCACATGACTACTGCTCTGTTTCAATGGTCATCGGCTCTTGGTCAACCTTGTTTCATGAAAATGATATCCACTTTCCCTCTTCCCACACTATATGAATATTTTGAAATGAATAACTGCTTTAAGGTCCAGTTAATCCCTATCACCTATAACCCAGTCAGTGACGTTTCTAGATTTATTTGTATTTAATGGGCACTAATTAAAATCATCTTTTCATTAGTGATGATTTCATATAAGCATATAAAGAATAGCCCACTCGTAATGGATTTTTATTTTTATTCACTGAAAACTTAATGTCATACTAGAATAAATGATTCATTTTCAGTTTAATCAATTTTATATTTATTGCTCTTATTATGCCATTTTTCTTTCTGAGGATCTGAGAAATCACTTTCTTCGAACATGACTATGGGAAGTCACATAAAAGAAAATAACCTTATGGTTTACCCTTTTCATTGATACTGCATTTTTCAAAATGCCACATTTCTTTATGATTTTTGTGCCTTTTAGTCAAACTATATATCCCAGTTGTAGTTTTATTCTAATGTTCTGAGATAAAATTTGCTATTTTGCTCAAGTTTATATAGCACATTAATTAAATGCTTAGAATATCTGAAACCAATTTTAAAACAGGTATAACATCTATCGTTGCCTTGACATAAACTTATATAAAGAAGAAAAAATTATCTTGTCTCACACACAATATTTTATGATCTAAAAATTTGACTGAAGATATTGAATGCAAACTAAATTTGATTTTGATGTTAAATATACAGATTTTAACATCATATTTAGTCTCTTATTTACATATCTTGAGAGAAGACGATTGGGTGGAATGCATGAAATTCTTCCATAACTTCCCTATACACCTGCTTTGTCACAGTGTAGAAAGGATTAAGTCAAAGGAGCAGGAAGTATTCCACCCATGGCTGTGTGAGAGGAAACAAAATCACTAACAAATTATGTCACAAGAACTCTACTGTTGTAGCTTTCAAAGTTGACTCCACACTAGAATCAGCTGGGATGTTTCTAAACAATCCTAACGCTCAGGTCACAGCCTGGACTGATTAATCTGGACCTCTGGGAATGGGACACGTGTATGCCTGGCTCCGAGTAGCTCACAAAAGCCAATAGTGCACATGCCTTCCCAACTCTGTGTCCAATGACATTAATGATACTAGCTTGAAATTGGCAACGGTGGGAGTCTTTACACCACAGAAATAAGCAGACACTATAAACCAGGGTTCTATTGTGTAGGAAGTCCATTTTTAAACATTTTCCAGCACATTACTTGGGTGTGGGAGAGGGAAATATAGGCATCTGTATTTTTTAAACACCCCCCCCATGATGGTTTCAAAATGGGGCCAAGTTTGAGAACCACCAGACTAGACATGGTAGTCCTTGAACTTGAGGCTCATCAGAATCAGGTGAAGGACAGGTTAAAACACTGAGTTTCTGATTCAGTGGGTCTGGGGTGGAGTTCAGAAGATGTATTTCTAAAGCATGAGACTTTAGAAAGCCTCTGCGAGACCACTTTGAGGATCACTGCCCCATGGCATTTAACTCACGGAGTAGCCCCGCACACTCCACCTGTCAGGCAGGTGAAGAAGCCAGGGTGAATCAGATTTGGGAAGAGAGATGGGGCATTTCCTGCTACACCTTCCCTTCCCAAGACTCTCCTCAGCTTTCAGATGCCCTTCCCTTGGGTTGGCTCTCCTTGAATTTGAACAGAAAGCCATTTTTCTTTTCAGTCTTGCTGACATACAGCCAGAGGGGAAAGCTGGCGATCCCGAGATCCTGGGAGCAAGAGGTATAAGCATCATGTGGCCCGCATCTCCACACCACACCCCACTGGGGTTCGTCGCAAGGAGGCACTGACTTGCTCCAAATAGATCTGCTGGAGAAGAGCCCAGATTCCATTACTACTCTACTCAGGGCAGCTCTGTTAACATCTTCCAGTCACCTGCCTCATACAACCATAGCTATTTTAAGCAGAAGTCACTTAAGGCTTCTTCATCATAGAAACCTGCCCATTTCCAGAAACTTCTGGTCAGAGTTAAAGGCAGAGAGACCTTGAGTTTGGGCTCGGTCCAAAGTTTGAATTTTATATCTTTGGAACCAAGAGCTGCAGTGGTTTGGGGTTCTTTTAAACAGAAGATTATCTTATTGGGCAAAAGCCACCTGAATGAACCATCTAGTTATGCAAATGTAAAGTGGAGACTATAACTAGTAAAGGAGAGGATTGAGGTGCTCAAGTGCTGTCTTGGTGAATGGAAAGTGGCAGGAGGCAGTCTTTTTCCGGCAGGTGATGTCTGTCTTGAAGAAAAGTTTCTCATCTACGCTGGACTAGGCTGCCCTTGGCCTGCAGCCTCGAGATTCAACTTCTGGATGCCGCCTGCATTCCCTGGCTTGTGGCCCTTTTCACACCAGCTAAGGTGGGCCTCCTCCCCTTCAGATCCCTGACTCTTCTCTTTCCAACAGCTCCTGTTCTCCTGCTCTTGGCCTCTGATCTTCTTCTCCTTCCTGGTTCTCAATGTGTGGTCTCTGGAACAGCAGCCTCAGCACTTCCTGGGAACTTGGTTGAGATAACAAATCCCCAGGCCACACTGCAGACCCACCGAATCAGAGACTCTGAAGTGGGCCTGGAAGTCTGCATTTTAACAAGCCTTCTGAGGTGACCTGGATGCACCCCTCGAAGGTCTTGGAGCAGTGAAGCCACACTTGAGATCTGAGTACCCCTTCTCCCTACAGGAAAGACTTTACTGACGGGAGCCTGCTGGTTCAGCGTCCACCTAGAATCTTCTGCAGAAACGCCCTGCCTTGGTTAAGATGTGACACCCTGAGGGATCACCCATGTACAGACGTGAGGCAACAGTGTGGCAGGGTGGCTGTGTGTGCCCGCACGGGCTCTTGAAAAGGGAGCCACACTGCGGGCTCAGTCAGTATGTCTGTGTTTGGGTGATGGGAGGGGTCGACCGGCAATTGGGCCTGTGGTTTGACTGGTGAGCCCAGCAGAAAGGGGACCTCTGTGGCCGGCCTCCTGACCTCTGAGAGCAGCCCTGGCTGGTGGCCTATCAGGACCGTCTCTCTCTGGCAACTATTGATAGGACCGTCCTTGTTTCCACAAGTTAAGAACCTTAATTTGTGGAAACCCTCAAGTCTTGGGGACTAAGGAGGATGAAGCCCCAAGGAGAAGAGCACGACCAGGCTTTGGCATCTGAGTCTGCAGTGGCTTTTGCTTTATTCTGTGTCTCTGGAATACGCAGTCTGCAGCCACAGCAAACCAAGAGCCCTGGCCTTCATCTCGGTCTCTGGCCACATTTAAGGGGCCTCTTCAACTCGAACAAATGTAAAGCACACACGCCAAGTTCTCCTCAATGTGCATCTCATTGCTCTGTTGTTTTAAAGAGCACTGGCTCTTTCAAAGGCCTGCAGGAACCCACCAAAGCCAAGTAGGGGGAAATCAAACGCTTTCTCATTTGAAAGCTGCTTATATAACCATATCCGGCATAAGGAAAAAAAGAACAAACTTGCAGCCCAAACTGGGATGTGCAGTGAGTACAGAGGCCCTGACGTGACCCGGCGCTGGCCTGGTACACATCAAACCTGCTTGCTCCTGCAAGCCTCCCCCCACCCCCCGTTAGCTTGACGCGTTTCATCCGCAGGGCGAGTTCTGGAAAGGAACAGGCTTCCTTCATGCACTTGGATTACACAGTCTTGTGACCTAACTGCCAGGGAAATATGGGGCTTCTCAACCGGAAATGTCAGGCTGCCCTGAGCCCAGAAAGGGCAGCTGTACTTAGCCGCCCCTCAGTTGCTTTCGAACAATCAGTCTCCCTGGGGTACTTCTCGGAAGCACAGCCCCAGCAGCTGGGAATCTGCGAGTGCGTGGAGACGCGGCTCCTCAGCCAGCACCCTCAAACGCAAAGCCACTCACAGATGCCCTCGTCGGCCCCTCCCGCCAGGGCCCCCAGACTTCCACAGGCACCAGAGAGAGAGAAGAGGGATTCGTTCGGCTATACAGCTCACCTGGGCCCCTGCAGCTGCTCAGGCAGAAGCCTGCTTGAGGCTCCAGGGTGGAGCTGCCCACACGGCGGGGAGCTGAGCTGGGCTGTCAGCGCCGAGCACCGCTGCAATCCATCCGAATTATTGCAGCCCCCAGAAGAGCTGCGCAGCTTAAGATCTAGAGACTCGTGAAGAGCCTTCCCAGGAGGTTTTACTTTGCGTCTGGATAGGAAGTCTATTCATCTTGATAAAGTAAGGCCAAAATGACCAGGCCATTCCAAGTGCACAGAGAGCCCAGCTTTCTAGAGACGTACAGACGCATGTGAATGGGTCCTCTCTTCCTTCCCTCCAGTCAGTTAACTAGAAACCAAACCACACCCTACCTGCTGGGAAATAAACAAGCTGATGTTAAAATCTCCAGGTTCCTCTTAGAACAAATGGGGTTTTCAATAACCTGCCAACCTGGAGAAAGCACAAATGCTTGGCTATCTCCAGGGGCATGCCGGGAAAACCACTGTCCCTCCCTGGTACAGCTGAGTATGGAAAGATGACGGGAGCAAGGACAGGCGACCTGGTTGTCGCTGAGAAACAATTTCTGTTGAAAACTTCTGGGAAGATCAACAACGTGTGTGCATCAAAGAGTGTAGAAAAGACGCTGGCATCTTGGAAGAAACTCTTTGAGGCAATGATGGAGAACTCATTCAAGAAATGCTGCATCGCTGATGCTTTCCATGGCCCCAAAGAAAATATTTTCTGGAAAACCACGGACAGTGACAGCACTGGGAGGTGATTCATGTGGGTCAAACTCCATATGTGACACATATAAAAGCTTGAGGAATCCCTTGACTAAGTTGCTGGCTCCAGTTTCATGGAAGCACAAAAGTATTGTAAGATTAATACGGATGCCTAAGCCTAAAAACTAGCTCCAAAAGTTTAAAAGTGTGAGGCTTTGGCAAGGTCCAAACTCTTTTCTGTAAAGGAACCTACAATATATAGCTCAGGCTTTGTCAGCCCGACAATTTCTTCCACAATCATTCAACTCTGCCACTGCAGCAGAAAAGCAGCCACAGACCATGCACAAGTGAATGGGTATGACTGTGTGCCAATAAAACTTTATTTATAAAAACCGGCAATGGGCCGTATTTGATCTGCAAGCCAATCTGCTGACCTATGGTGGAACTGACAAAACTTTGTCTTAATTTCTTAGTGGCACACATACAAAAAACAAAGATATCTTAGATTCCATGAAATTTGCTACATACACCAATGATAGCAACTGTTAGCAAGTTGAGGGGAAAAATCAATATCTTTGTTTCCCTCAAGCTCTTTTCTTCTATTTAGGGGATTAAAAACACATCAAGTGCTTCCCCTTTCTTCTAGATTTCGCTCATCACTAATTAATTCTACCTTGAGCAATCTTCTCACATACATGAATTCTGAGGCTCTCTCTTTGCTACTCTCTTCTAAAACTTTGTGTAATGGTGCCAGAAAGCCACCTCTACATGTGTCAAAATTCAAGACTTGCCACGAGCAGTAAGTTTAATAGTTGTATCAAAAAGATGCTAAGTCAGAGAAAATGAAAGAAGCTCACTGAAGTGAAATAAGGTAATATGTCAACATCTTCCCCTTTTAAAATTCTCAAAATAACTTTCTGACACTTACATTTCCTTTTTCTCTAATAAAATCTACCCCCCATGCTTCAAATATGAGCACTTAGAAAGCTTTCTAAATTTTATTCTCTTCCTGTTTTGTCTTTGCTGGGATCACAGCAAGACTGTCCACCATTCACTTAAGCTGCACGCACATGGCTTTCTGCAGGTTAGAGAAACCTGTTTTTCAATCGGGCTTTGAAGCTCTACTAGCAGGGGAGGTTATCTGCCACAACAAAACAACCACAAAGTATGAGTGGCTTAACTTAGTTGAAGCTGATTTTCACTGTCCCAGTCCAGTGACCTTCTAGAGGCACTGGGGGTGGGGGGTTGGGAGGAGATGGGTGTGATTCACTCTGTAGTAGTTCAGGCCCTCAGGCCTCTGGTCTCCGTAGGCTCTGCCTCCTCTGAATGTTCACACCAGGATTTCTCAACACTGGCAGTGCCAACTTTGGAGGCCAGATTGTCCACCGTAGTAGGGAGCTGTCCCGGGCATTGTGGGATACTCAGCAGGCTCCCTGGCCTCTCCCTAGTAGACGCCAACAGCACACCTGCCATCCCCAGTTGCGACAACCAAAACTACTGTCTCCAGAGACTGCCAAATGATATCTTCCGTACCCCAAATTGAGAACCACTGGTTGAATCAAAAACATTATTATCACTCATCAGAGATTATGTCTTCTATTTATTTCTTTATTTCTTTCTATTTATTTCTGGGAGACTGATTTGTTTACAAGACTTTTTAAATAAAGTTTGCTTTGTTCACGTGGCATGTGCAGCACACGACCCCAACGGCTGCCGGGTGCAAGGCGCTTCAGCTGGGAGACCCATCATATGGTCTTCCCATAAAGAGCAAGTGCCTTTGCCCTTGCCTTGAATATGCCAGAAGCACGTCCCAACCATTCCACTGGCAGGAACAACTTCCATCCATGAACGACAGAAGAAGTCTTTGAAAACCTGAGTAAAATGGGTTCTCTTGGGAGTTTTTACAGATTTCAACAGGTACCAATTGATATTAATCTCCCCTTCCCCTTTAAAAATGTTCCATCATACCAGCTTCTTCCCAATGGAAGCTAAGTGTCTACTCACAAAACCACTTCCACAAGACCAAGTCCCACGAGACTGTAAAAATGCCTCTCCTAACCCAGACGCTGTGACTCCTGATGGCTACTTACAGAATCCTAATTCCCTTCAAAGAGCATTCTCTCTCATTCTCGCTGATGCAAAACTGCTCCACGTTTAGTGGTTGCTTAGGAAGGAGTAGTGAAATTAAACTTGATAGAGCTCTTCCTACCATTGGTGCATGATGGAGCAGTGCAGTCGTTTTCGGAATTGTGTTATCTTGGAGGCAAAAGGACTAGTGCACTGCTGAGTGTGCACAACACCGGGCACTAACCCGAACCCCGTGACCGCAGTTCCTGGAGGTCAGGGGCTGCGATGAAGCCTGCACTGAAGACCAGACCTGGTTTCAAGGGTCGCTGTGTTTTCTCCCTAATAAGGTCGCTGGAACCAATAAACCCATTAGCCAAAAATTATGACAATCAAGAATGAGCCACTCTTAATGCCCATGTAAGCATTATTCATAATAAAAGTTGGGTCCAAAGAGGAGGGGGGAGAAACACAGCTCCGGACAAGGAAAAGGAATAATTGGAATCGTTTATCTTGCTCAAAAATCCCAGGAAAAGCCCACCAACACATATCGTGAGACCCACGCACTCGGGAGCTTCGAGTTCCTAATTGGAACCTAATGGTTCCATTCATCATTTGGAAACTGTCTTCTGACAACCCCTTATTTCACTTTCACCTGTGCACAACAAATTGCCCTCACCTCCCTGCTTCCTCCTCCTGCCACGATGTGACCTAAGGAGGAGGCACCCAAAGATGTTACTAGTGAGATTTTCACAACAAGATGAAGAAAAATTCTTACAACGAATCTGGACACGTGGGTAGTGGAGAAATTCATAAAGGTGAAGACAGAAACTGGAAATGGTCCGTGGCTCATCATAACGTTTGAAATTATGGGGCGGGGGGAGGAGAATCTTTCCAATTTCATAGTTTTGCAGCACAAACAGATTGTGTGTTGGGTCATGAAGGAATCTCCCTGACCGGAAAATGCCAAGTTCCCTACAGGGAAGGGAACGCGCAACCTGCTAGGGTGCAAGCGGGGGAGTGTGCCCGTGTTTGCCTGGGACCGAGTCCCAGCTGCTGCTGTCAGTGGGTCCGAGGTGGGCAGTGCAGCCCAAAGCATATGTTAGCACCACTGTGACTCATCGCTACGCAGACTAACTTTCCCTGGTACTCGTGGTTTCAAGGGCACTTATTGTAAATGTCACTGAAAATGACAAACAGGAAACAAGTCACACACACAAAAAAGCATCTGCTCAGAGAACAGTCTGGATTCAATTTACTATTGCATTCTGAGCGGGGAATCTGGACTTCCAACCACCACGCCTCACGCAAGCACATCTGTTCCTACATGCTGCAGTAATTTCAAAGGCTCAGCTCCTCCAAGACTCTTTATCTTGTTCTTAGAAACCAAGTTTCTTGGACTTCATACAGGGTGATGTGAAATGGACCACGTGACTCCACCAAATTCCGTCTGAGACCTATTTGTTCCCAACTGGATAAACATCATTACATACAAGAAACTTATTCCCACCCTAGAGTTAATTATACATGCCACTGAGAATTCTTAATCAGACCTTCCAACAATTATTCCAAGAGGAAAATGACTAGTTTTACCTGCAATTTCAGATTACCTACACAATGCAGACTTTTTAATATTCTCTGACATCTCCTGACAGCTATTGTTCTTTTGAGTAGATGGCATTCACTTAATTCAGAAACAAAATGTGCAGTATAGGTCTAAAAGAAAGAAGGGATTGGTAACGGGATGGTTATCTAGAAAGAGTTTCTCAGGGTCTGGGGACACCCAGCTGCTCTGTCCGTTGGTAGTGGTGACACAGTCACGCCACTTAGAAGAAATGGAAGGAACCACTTTCATTCACACCCACATTGGGGGCAATGACACTGTTTGCGTTTGAGTCTATAGTTCTGGAAAGATATAAAACACAACAAAGAATATAGTGGCCCGGACAGAGAGAGAGTGTTATTTTCAAAGGCAGCTCCACGTGCCATAGGAGGAGCCCACAGACCTCAGCACGCCAGGCAGGACTCATCTCACAAGTGCACTCGGCGTAGATCCTGCTACCTCTTCCCGGGAGAAGTCAGTTACTTATTCTCTCTGCTCCTCAAACTCCTCCTCTGCGAAATGGGAACGATGTGAATGTCAAATACCCAAGCTTTTGTCGATAAAATGCTTAGTGAGGTGCCTGGGACACAGGAAGCCCTCGACACATTTTACGTCGCAGTAGCAGCTGTAGCTGCAGCAGTGAAGGTACTAGTGGTAATGGTGGGAAGAGGGGGAGGGGATGAGGGGGAGGGAGGGGGGAGGAGGAGGAAGCAGTTAGGAGTAGTATCACCCGTAGGTTTTTAGAAGTGGTAAAATAAGTATTAACACAAACAGTAAGGAGTAGGATTAGTGATAGTAGAACTGCATAACCAACAACACTAATACTAATATTATTCGTATTAATAATCTCACTGGCGATCAGCAACACAAAGAGCATTGCCATTTACCAGTACTCATAATAACACTAACATTCTAGGTGCTCAAAATCATCACACAGTCAATACAAATGACTGACTGTAGCAGAAATGGTTATTTACTGCGGAGAAGGGATATTCTAAAAGAGTGTGATACCCTTCTCCTTTCTGTTCAAAGAAGATAATTCTATCTTCTCTGAAAGTATTAGGAAAAAAGAGCAATCTTCACGCAGAGAAAAGGGAGTGAGAGGCGCAGAGGGACCGTGAAAGAAAGGTTTATTTATGAATTGTGTCGATTACCAACGAGGAGACATTGTTACTCCGACAAGAATACAGAGGAACACACTGGACTGAAAGAAAAGAGCAGATCACCGGCCGCTGTGCTTCCAAATCAATCAATTTGTGACTTACTTGGAAGCAGGCTACCTGCTTTGAGGACGAGGATGTTCAAAACCTTCTGCCCAAATTCCCACCTCTAAGTGGAAATGTACCCGTGGGAAGATCCTGCACTGACAGAGACCCCTTGGCCCTGCTAGTAAACACCTGCACTGCCCGGCTGCAGTCGGTTCTATCACACTGGTCTGCAAATGTGGGTTTGTTTCAACGGGCTCGATGCATTAGGAAACTGTCTGAGGACATGCGGATCTCCTGCTGGCTGGGGCACGCTGTCATCTGGGGGCACAGCAGACCCAAACACTGCATATAGCTGAACAGAGCAGCCCAGGAAAAACACACACACACACACACACACACTCAACATCGACAACTCCCTGGTTCACGGCATATGTTGGGCCACACCCAGTCACACCTGCTGTCACAACCTCCTCTGATTGCAGACCCCCCTCTTCCCAGCCCTTCCCAATAACACACAAGCTGCAGCCCCACTGATGCCCACCCACGCCACAGGCAAACTGCAGTTTTCCAGAGAAAGTGACATATCTATGTACTTCTTAACTAAACTTGTGTAAAATGGCACTATTATTTTTATTAGGTTCTTTTTTAATATCTCACTGCCAATGTGTTTGACTGTTTTCAGTGTCATGTCCTTCACCCAATTTCCCCACAAGCCTGACGCTTTTATTACTCAACTCTGCAATAGCTCAGTAATCTCAAGAACACATATGTTGCTTTAGAGCAGAACTGACTGCAACAGTCTTCCAACTCTTCAGCAGCATAAGACAGCTATGTCCTCCTGCCAGACTTCCATAAAGCAGTGGAGAGAGCTTGGTGACAGACTGTGGCCGACAGTCACTGTCAAGGGAAACAAACGGTCATGGCTCTGAGATCAAGACTTCTCTCGCCTGCCGAGGAAGACAGTACTGAGGAGTCGGGGGCGCTGAGACTAACATGAAGACATAGTAGGGTAACAGTGAGAGGCTCTGGAACTCCAGAAGGGGCTCTTGGTCACCGAACTAGTTTCTCTTATTCGTGATGCCCTTGAGACCACCATTCCCAGTGTCTGCTCTGGTTTGGTGGGCGCAGAAGGACTACTCACAAATGACTGGGAGCACTTCTCCACGCTTCTCCTCGCCTTCCAAGTCGGCCTGCTCCATGCAGACAAGCACGGTGGCTGAGAGCTATATACCGGAGATGATGCACAGACAAGACAGTGGGCATTTAGGCGCCCATGCTACTGCTTGGAGGAGACCTCATAAGAGCAAGACACAAATGATTTAGGTATGGGAGGCATTACAGATTTCAGAGTTCTTTTGTTACAGCAGCTTAACCTTAACTCATGAAAACCAGATGGGCTGGCGTACAGAGCCCGCCTGTGCACTGTAGTATATTCCAGCCTGAATGGTAAAGTTCATGCAGGAACATCTCAGGAATGTTCAAGAAGTCTGTACACTTTCTGCGTAACAGCTTCTGGGCTAAGTATAGGGGTTAGAAACAGTGAAAAAGATGATCTCTCCTTTCAAGGAATTTACTGTTCAGTGGTATGAGTGACTACAAAAGAGTTAGAGCCAGCAAATCCATTCCTGGGAATATGCCCCCCGGCCCCACACACAAACACATCATCATCAAAAGACAAGCACAAAAATGATCAGGACAGCTCTGTTTCAAGTAAAGACAGTAAACTCCCCAAAGAGCCATCCACAGTAGAATCAATAAATAAATTGGGGGTCTCCATATAAGGCGGTATTTTATGGCAATGGGACTGAATGAAAGACAAGTACACACAAACACAGATGAGTCGCACAGACGTTACTTGAGTGAAAGAAGCCAGATAGAGCCACATGATTCCATTTATTTTAAGTTCAGGGATAGGCCAAATGAATCGATTGATGGTGACAGAAGTCAGAATAGGGGTTAACTTCTAGCAGGGTTCCAAGGAGGGCTACAGGAGTTCAAGTCATTCTCTGGTTCTTGAACTGAGCACTTGCTAATATGGGTATATTCTATTTGTGAAAATTCACTGAGTTAGGATTTAATTGTACATGAATATTACACACCAATCGGTTTGTTGAAAAACTATCATGTGTTCCCAATGTTAGGCAGAAGTTTGGATAAGGCACATCAGGGATGCAAAGATTCAATGTGTCCACAGAGTTAACTGCACCCAATTAGCAAGTGACAAAGATTTCTTGTGGCGAGGTCTGACTACTGGGACCCTCTACCTACGTTCTCCTCTTAGAACCCCTTCTGACGGCCTTCCATTCAGAGTGCCCAGTCACCTTCAAATCAAACAAAAACGATTTTATTTACCACTGAAGTCCACCTTACGCCTTAGGACAGACAGTCCCCAGGAGTCACATCTACGAAGATACTACAATAGAAAGAATACAAACAGAAGTAGGAGGAAATTGGTGCCTCTGCTAATGAAAATGTGGATGTATTCCAGTAAGTCTCTCCTTATCTACCTTATCCCTCCTCTCTCTTCTACCTCCTTATGTTTGCCCTCTCACGCTCTACATACACACGCATACACGAGGCCTATCTCCTACTAGAAAATTCGAATGAAGTCCCACCTCTCAACTCAGTGAGGTAAGAAAGAGCTGTCTTGCTCAAAAGACTCATGCCATTCTAGATGCAAGAGAAGATTCTTTGCCACCAGGCCCCGTCGTGGAATCGGCACAAAGCCATCGCCAGGACTGCTCACTTCTGTGCTGGTTGATGCGTGTTACTAAGAAGCCCTGCCAGACAGAAGTCACCTCAGACAGGATTAAGAATAAACAAAATGGTGAGCGGAAGTAAACTCACCAGGGCAGGCTAGCCGCCGGCGTGGCTAGATCCAGAACTCAGTTGCCACCAGCCCTTTCTCCCAGGCTGTCCCTAGATGCCAGCTCAAGCTCTTGGCCAGAGGTCCCCTGGCACCGGCACCTGTGGCTACTGGGAGTCTGGGCTGACATTCTTAAAGGCTGTCACCACAGAGGGGCTAAGCCCTTCCTTGCTGGTTCGAGTTCAATAAACTCTGGGCAAGAGCTCTGGTTGGCACAGCCTAGGTCACAAGGGCTGCTGATGAGCAACACTCTGTATATTGTGGTTGGCATGGGGAAGTCATGTTCCAAGAGGAGGGAAGCGTTCCCAGGAGGAGGAAAGTGACACATCCATCATCCTAGTGTTTTTCAAACATGGGCTACAAGCGATTGGCGGGGGAGGGGAGCACGAACTACAGCCAGTGGACGACAAGCAGCAGAATTCATAAACGGAAATGGATAAAACAGAACACAATTGGACTGTATCTGACTTAACATTAATTTGGGAACCTTGCTTTAATTGTGTGCGTGTGTGCACATGCATGTGTGTGTGCATATGTTTATGTGAGTGCTGCGAACAGCGGAAAACGAATTTCTCACTGTGGGTTTTGGTTAGAGTAACGGCAGTACTCTGGGCAATCATCAAGCATCAGATTTGTTTACCATGTGAGCATCTGCACCCCCCCATTCATGGAGATGCTCAGTGCATATTCCACACTTGCCCTCATGCTTGCATTGACCGTGATTATGGCTATAGAGAGACAAAGCCAAGCAAATTTCATTCAATGACACTCAAACAACCATGCCTAAGAAATCAACTGGTTTTATCATGAACACCAAGAAAAATTATTTTAAATTACTTGTTTAGAATTACCTTTTGAAACTTACTTTTAATCATACCATTAATAGTTTCTTGCCGGAGTTCATTGGTTCATAGTAAAGCAGCACGAAAGCAAAGTCCCTTTCAGTTCGTGCCAACTCCAATCCTATGCACATGGAACACAGGGCAAGCACATTTCCCACTAATGCAAAACCCCAGCATTATGAGCTGGGTCTCATCAGGGCAACCCCTGGCATCAGTAGATCCGTCAGCCCGTAATTACCAGCACCCACGTAACCGTCCCTTTCGGGAGATAATTTAGCTAGTCCTCCCTGCTCTCAGAGCCGGTGCTCATGGTTGCCTACCCAACAGTCATTTCCTCTCCTTCCTTCCCCCCCCAGTCTCAATTTGGTGGCACTATCAGATAGCCCCGTGCTGGGGGCTGGGGTGCAGTGGGGGCTGGGCCTGTCTCCCTAGAGACAGGAGCTGGGCTCCCAGTTACTACACACCAACGTGACGCACCACTATTCTTGTGAGTGGGACAACCCTTCACTCGTGCTCCTGCCAGGGTGCTCGGTACCCCCGGCCCCTCCCACTGTGTGTCCACAGGGCCCCTGGCGCCCGTATGGAGACAACTAGGTCACTCCCGGGCACTGACCAATCCTGTTCCCCAGTTGAGAACCACAAACTCTAGGCCAGGGTCAGCAAACATTGTCTGCCAAGGGTCAGAGAGCAAATATTTTCAACTTTGTGGGTCAAATGGTCCCTGCTGCCACTACTCAAGTGGAGTCACTGCAGTGCAGAAGCAGCCATCAATTTTATGCAAGAGAAAAGATGTGGCTGCGCCCTGATCAACTGGTTACTAAGCAGGTGGCGGGCAGTATCTGGCCCACAGATGAAGGGTGCTAAGTGTGCAAATCGAAACCACCCATGGTGAGCCCTTCCCGAGGGAGACTGAAGAAACACCAGAGACGCCGTGATAATTCTGACAAAGCAAGATGGGGAGGGAGGGTCTGGAAAAGTCTCGGCACTCTCAAAAATGAGGCAAGGAAATCTCTGCCCTTTGGTCTCTCTGTGTGATGCTATCCGGAGCCAGTTCAGCTTCTTTGCAACCACAAGAGGGGCAGGCCACATGCTGGGATGGCACAGCCGAAAGATGCAAAGCCCCAGAGACCTCGAATCCAGTTAGCCAAGCCTGGGACGGCCCCACCCCTAGGTTTCTTTCATGGATTAATAAACTGCCCTACTCTTTGAGATCTTTTTAGCTGTGTTCTCGATTACCTGCTGCTGAGAGCATCTTAGTGAGTATTCTCATGGTGACCAGAAAGCTATACGGGCCTCTGTTTCTACTGGGATAGGAGTACAGTGTCCAAATGGAGGCCTGTTAACTACCTCGCAAGTTCAAGGGCTTGCTCTGCAAACCAAAGCCTTTTTGGTGCTTTCTCAGGGCAGTTCTGAAAAAAGAGAAAATACTGGGGGACTGCGTGTTGCTGCTTCCTCAGCTCCCTTTCCCGCCTTGCTCCACGTGACTAGAAGGCTGACTCTGAGTGTCGGCACCCCTGGGAAGGTGAGCCAGAGACGAACATCTCCCTGTCCTCTACCATGTGTGCCCGTGTGAGGCATTCTAGTGCAGGAGGCTCCAGGAGAAGAGTCTCAGCTTCTGAAAAAGATGTTTCTCAGTGATCTGAAAGAAAAAATGAGCCACACAAGGAAAATGATCACAGTGCTCCAGCCACTCCCTGGGGCCTGCCTCTGAATCCAGTCATATGATGACATGATGCCTGGAGCTGCAGCAGCCACTTTACAGCCATGAGGGAATAAGCACAAAATCGGTGGAGCAGAAAAAAGGAATGACCTTGAGTCAGTGAAGCCCAATTCAGGAGTTATCTGCCCCTAGGAATATATTATTTAAGTCACTGTCAGTCAGGCATTCCTTTCCTTGAGTTAAATATCTTAACTGAAAAACTCATAGTAAGAAAGCATAATAAGGCTGACCTTTTTAACCTTAAAGCACAGAAACTATTTAAGTTATACATGAACTACTAAGTACAGTGTTACTACTACACCTGTCCCTAAATAAACTACCTGTGTTGTAGTGAAGTTTTGAGGTCCACTTTCTAGGAAGTAGTAGAGCTAGATAACCTAGCAGACCTGGCCAGGAGGGTCAACATCCTCTTCTGTTTCTTCTATTCTCTTAGGCAAACCCACATTTCCTGTTTGGTCTCTACACTGCCTTCCAAAGCACCCACCTGTCACAGCAAAACAACCAGTAGACAAATACAGCGGTCCCTCTTACTCCATGGTATCACTTTCCAGGGTTACTCCTGGTCAACCCCAGTCCAAAAATGCAAGTATAGTAAGCTATTTTAAGAGAGGCCAAATTGACATAACTTGTGATTGCAGTAAACTGTTACAATTGATCTGTTTTATTATTGTTGTTATTCTCTTACTATGCCTAATTCATAAGTTAAACGTTATCATGGGTATGTACGTATAGGACAAAAGAGAGCATATATTGGGTATAGTGCTATACAGTTTTAGACATTCACTGGGGGTCTTGGGATGTATCCCCTGTGGATAAGAGGAGATGATGGCAGTTTATCAGCATTCTGCTTTGAATCCTTTTGTGTGTGTCAGAACATCACCTTTGTGGGGAAAAAGCAAGCATGGCAGGAGAATATAAACATTTACGACACAATTGCTATTCAAGTTATTTATAATCTATCTGGGGAGAGAAAGAATTGTTCACAGTAGCAATGTTAATACAGAGAATAATCTCTAAGTGATAGTGTCTAAATCCCTATTCACGCAGAATTCCAAAAGAGACCCCAGAAAGATAAAAATATTTATTTATCTAAATTTGTACCTATGCACTCATTTGTAATTCTCTTCCCATCAATAAGCACTGATGTTATTCAGTGATGTGGAACAAGGGTGAGCAAACTTTCTGTGAAGAGGCAGTATTTGGGGCTTTGTGGGTCATCTGGTCTCTGTAGCAACTACTCAGTTCTTCCACAGTCTCGAAAAGGCAGTCATAGACGATATGTAGTGAGCACAGATGTGTGCCAATAAAACTTTATGGACACTGGAATTTGAATTTTGTACATTTTTCATGTGTCATGACATAATCTTCTTCTTTTGAATTTTGGGAACCATTCAAGAATATAAAATCCATTCTTAGCATTATATGAATACAGGGAACAGGTTGGATTTGGGTCACAGGTGGTAGTTTGCCCACCCCAACCCCAGAGCTAAAACACAGAAAAAATTCTGAAATGGCTTCCAGGTTAGCAATAAAACTCTGAATTATGCCTGGTATAGTTTTATGCATGGATCATCTTGTGTGCAGATGATCTTAAAAATATTAACACATATACCTATAATAGCTAGACAATTCGATTAAATACAGCCCTATATTCTAGATAATTGGCAGTTTATGGAGCTCTACATGAGCACAGGAGTACTAAGTGAGATAAACTAAAGGATTAACCAGTAGAGAAGGATTAGGCACTTGATTGCCTCCTACAGGTATTCCATCCACGGAGTTAAACAGCACTCTATTCTTCAGCCTGTCAACATGCTCTCAACCAGAAAGCCAAATTATAAACTAATGGCATCGTAATCTAATTGCAGTCCTAAAGGAAACATTCATCAATAACCCCCAGAATGTAGTTCTCAAAATAATACCACATTGTTCTCTTTGAGGAGCAGAAGATCATCAGAGGATAAGATTTCTAGGGTTCTTATGAAAAGTTAAGAAATTGAAGTTTTAAATACTTATAAGATACACAATCCTTGTTGGGGAGTGGTCAGCAAAAAATGTGTTTTCTGATTATATTCCTATCAGGAAAAAAAAAAACAAACTAGTTACCAAAAGTGAAGGCATTTTGCTTAAGAGTACTCAATTCTATACAAAAAGAGATCATTTTTATAATGATAAGATCTTGCAGTTTTAACTTAATTTGCTACTAAAAATTACTATTAAAATTTTATAGAGCTGAAATTTCTATTATACCTTTTTGATATACATCCTTAATATATTAAATTCCTACATTTCATTTATCCTAGTGAGAGAAAATGAAGAAATTACAGGTTAGAACTGAGTTACAAATTTATATTTTCTTTCAGGGTAGACTTTTCAACATTCTGGGGAGTCATAATTTACTCAGTTTTCTTTTATCCCAGTAAACATTCTTTTCCGCCTTATCTCCTCCAATTCTATTAACATTTTTACTAGTTTCATACATATTCTTTCATAATTTTTATGTAAAACCAACCATCCTGTTATGTAATTTACCATTTTCACTTAGCATACCCTTGAGATTATTGATATTATTCTACATCACTGCAGAATGCTTTCTTTCCCTTGCTCTTCATTTTACACCTGCATAGTAGTCCATGTTATTTTAATCTTAAGTTCTCACAGAATTTAGAATTTGCTTATTCAATGGCAAATTGGTGGAAGTATAGAAATAGAGTTAAATTTAAAGGCAGTATTGCATAATTTTGCCACTTTACAAATGTGAGAAAACAAAGGCTCAACTCAGAATCTACCTGAACTTCCAGCCACCATCCATCCAGCATCCCCACTACCAACTGCTTCGATTCCTTTCCTGAGGGTCACTTCAAGGAGAAATGCTGCTTTCTAACTTTAATACCTTTGAGGAAACCAGAATTCCCACAATTTCAGCATAAAATTTTAATATTGTTTTAATGACATCTAGCTACCTTCTGACTTTTATGAGTCAGCATGCTATGATTAATGTCATCAAAAATATGCCCATGAAATCCAAAGACTTAACTGTAAAGAAATTCATCATAATATTATTCAAAGCAAAACACTGGAAGTAAGCTAAATGGTAATTAGATAGGAAGGCATTCAGCAAACGGTGGTAGTAGATGTAGCTGTTATATTTATAATGAATTTTCAATGATATGGGAACATAATATTTTCTAAAAACTTAATGATAGAAATGTATATATGTGATATTAACTACAGAAAATAAATGAAAAGGGTAAAGAAAATAGAGCTATAACAGTGATTAAAACTGGCTAGTGAAATTTAAAATATATATTTTTCCTTTAAATATTTTATATTTTTAAAAAATGTTGACAATAAACTTACCTTACTTTTACAATCAAGAAAAACATATTAAAAATGGGGCGGTATCATTTGAGCCATTAAATTTATGTGGGTATCCTATTACTTGCTTGAAATTCAAATGTATTTGCTTATCGTTAGTATGACCCTAGGTTTCAAGACAAAATAAAAACAAAAAGTGTGGATGGGGACGTGGGAACCGCCGCTTGTCTCCATCTCCTCAGTCCCTCTCACACAGAACCTCTGTGCCCCTGCTTCTGAGTTAAATGTTGTTGTAAGTTTTTTTTGTGGATCCTTCAACACATTTTCATGCAAACACTACACACACACACACACACACACACACACACACACACACACACACGTATATCTATACATATTCAAGCCCCCAGTGTCATATTTTACTATTTTCACTTGACAATAGATAAACCCAGAGATCTTTCTGTCACTGCACAGAGCCTTTCCTGGTTCTTTTTCCCATAGCTGCACTCTGTTGCTTGAGAGTTTCAAGCAAAGATCTCACAGACCCATTTCTTAAAATTTTCTCACTCAGTGTGATATTTTAAAAGAGCAATATAAAATATAAAATATAAAAAAGAGCAATATAAAAACCAACACTAGGTCCACTATGTACACTTTAGTAAGACAATGTTTTTCATTTAGTACGGCGAGTATTCTACTTCCCAGTTCTCTATTTCCTTCTCCCAGTACACAGTTTCTAAGATTCCCGATCAAGGGTGCTTTCATAGCACAAATAAGTACACAAAACTCTTGTTACCAAAACTTTAAGTATATGACAAATGTTATTTACAATTCTCTCCTGGCAGTAGAGAAACCATGTACATAATTCGAGAAGACTGGATTCTCAGGACTAGAAGCAAGGGAAAAAAAAAAACAAATTCGAGAATGACAGGAATTGGACCAACATGAGGTGGGCCCCAAACCATACAGCAGGCAGTAGTTCACTGGTCAGTGGCCAGCAGGCAGAATGAGTGAGCAACGGCAGCAGATCCTAGCCTTCAGGAGCAGGCTCATCTGTTGAATGAAGTCCTGAACCAGGCAGAGGCATGATAATCACTACTTGATATCATGTGGCATGTAGCATGGTTTCACTCAGATCCATTCATAGTTCACAAAATGCTTAAATATCTACTCTGAATCCAAGAAGTTTATTAGAAAGGGGACCTACCTTCAAAGAGCTCATAAATAAGACACAACCCCAAACTGGACTCAATTTAAGATAATCTCTACAAGTTGCTATTGTCGCAATATCGCTGCATAACGAAACTCCCCTGCAATTCAGTGGCCTCAGCAATAAGTTCCCATGCTCACGACTTTGCAAGATGGGGCTACCCATGTGGCTCTAGTTCCTAGGGCCCACCGACTCCAGGCAGTTTTCACACAATAACGTCAGAAACAAAAAAGAAACGCACAGTCTCTTCCAGAGGGCGACCAAGACTAATCGTCTGTCTCCTGCCCAGGTTCTAGGGGCAAAGCAAGGCCCAAGTCCAGCAGCAATGGGGAAGAAGGCTCCACTTCTAGCAGGAGGAAGTGTAATGTCACATCTCCCGGATTTGGGAACAGTTCGAGAACTGGGAAGAAAAGCGCAATCTACACCACAGTGAATAAACATCCTGACAGAGGCCGGGCACGCTATGCCCAGTGGAGACTGGGTACACAGTGAGGCGAAATTCCCCAACTGCCCTGGGAGCTAGAAGGGGCCAGGGTTCTGGGTAATGGGGCATGGGGAAAAGGATGGACTCAACGTACTTCCATTCCAGGCATGGCCCTTCGGAGCTCCTACCATTTCTCCTTCTGCCGTATCGTCCCCTCATCTGTCAGTGAGGGTGGGTGGGCCGGGCAAGCCGCAATCTTATACTGAAGTTGAGAGCTCCTCCGTCTTCCAGGTTCTGGGGAGGCATGTGTAGCTGAGCACCGCCCCCCACCCCCCCCATCAAGAACATCTGTTGGGCGCTCCAAGTGAGCAAGAACTAAGCCACTATGAAAATTGGGCTAATCCAGTAAAACATTTTGATGATCTTCACTAACAAAATATGCTAGTCTAGCCATGAACCCAGGATTGAAGGCTACACGGAACAAACTTAAGCACAAAAGACAAATACCAGCTTTCCGGGTGAAAAGCGAGAGAGCACAGAGGGTCCAGACAAAATGAAGCGTCTATATGAACGCTCAGAGGGTGACACCAGCTGGGACTTCAAAAAATTCCATATTGCTAGCGGTAGGAGAGTACATGTGTGCACACACACGTGAATGTGTGTACACGTGCATTTGGGGGTTGAGAGGGAAGTCAGGGCTGGGAAGGAGAAACAACAGGTAACCAGAAATAGGGCGCCCCAAGGAAAAGGGGTCAATCCCGAAAGGGTGGAGGCAGAGAATGCGGATTTGGCCCCATGGTCAGCAAGGAGCAGGGCGGGACGGGAAGGCTCCCGTCTGCGCTTTACAAAGCTTCGACTTAACCAGCGGGTTGGAGCAACTGCGAAGAGGCAAAGGCCCCAGCGCGGAGCCGCAAGGCTGTGTGCAGGGTGCCCCTCCAACCACAGCCCCGCACCCCCTCCTGGCAAAGCAGGCAGACCCCAGGCGGACCCCAAGGCACAGCTCTGCCTCAAGGGGGAACCCGAGTCCGGGGCAGAGAGCTCAAGGAAGAACAGCAAAGGCCGGCTGCGGGCAGACAGTGGAGGTTTTAGGCCTTGCAAGTCACGGGGCCTGTCACAGCTACTCGGCTCTGCCCAAAGCAGCCACAGAGGATGCCTAAACCAACGGCCTGGCTACATTCCAACGAAACTGTATTTACAAAGGCTGGCAGGAAAGCTAGTATAAAATAAGCAAATAAAAATGAAAGTAAAAAAAAAAACAAAAGAAAGAAAGAAACAAGCAGGTGAAGGTAGTGTGCTAACCCCGCCACGGGCCCCCGAGCACGCGTCACCTGAAGTCACCACTCCCGGCGCTCGTGACTAGACTAACGGGGCCTGGCGCTGCAGGTCACCATCGCTTGGGCTCAGGGCTGGTGACTAGGACTGGGCTGCACCAGCGACGAGCGCCCTGGACTCCGCGGCTGGGGCCGCTGTAAGAGCCTGGGCAGCGGTGCCCTCCTGCGCAGAGGCCAAGCGGCAGGCTCCAATTAGCCGGTGACTCCATGTTTCCACGCGGCGCGCTTCCTCAGCGGGGTAATGGCGCCAGCTACATATACAAATAGGCTCAACCCCGGGATCTAAACATACTCGTTTGTTGGGTAGATTTTTGCATTGATTTTATGAACTTTGGTCTGTTATTTTCTTTAAAGCTCATCTGTGTTAGATAATTATCAAGTTTTTTTTAATTATGCAAATCTCACACCATTTATGAAACATATGAAAAACAACGAAAATAAAAATGAAAACCCTATAGTATATTATAATTACAGGGCAATTGCCTTTCCTTTTCAAACTTGAGAAACATTTCTTTCATAAAAATGATAGTATTTTCCTATCACTCAGAAAGGACTTCTGAAAATAAAAACTTACTGACATGTATAAAAACCCCTTTTAGCCTAATCGTAATTTTGTTTGTTGAGCTTACAGCAGTAACCCACAGATTTCTTAAAGTCCAAGTGGATAGGGCCTCCCTGGTGGCGCAGTGGTTAAGCGCTGCGCTGTGGAGCTGTCGATTCGAGTTCGACGCCCAGCCGGGGAGAAACCCACATGGTGTGGCAGACCTCTCTTGCCTCGCCCGCTGCTCCCCTTAGCAGTGTATTTCTGATCTGCCTGTTCTGCTCCCTACTCTGTCTCTGGTGAACCCTCTCGCCGCCCCACACCTCTGGCCTGTACCCCAGCTTGTATGTATAAATAAATAAATCTTTAAAAAAAAAAGTCCAAGTGGATAAATCATCAATAACAGAGATAAAAATGCTTCAAATGATAAAGCAGAAATAAAAGAAATGATTCTCTGAGACCTAGAGCTAGGGCAGGCCATATTTTTTAAGTTGTAAACTCCTTGATTCCCGACTTACTAATCATGATAATTGTTCAGCTAAACAAATTATGATCATTTATTTGCACAAAGTATTAGAACGGATTGCTGTGATTTGATTCACTATGCATTAGAAGAGAGTATTTATCACATGCCAAATACCGTAAACCATACTTGACAATATGTTTCCAAAAGGAGAGTTCAGGCAGGAATCCCTTCTCAGCTCTGTGCCAGGAAAAGCGGCAATGTTAACTTTGTTCTCTAAAACCAAGGCTTAGATTGCAAGATAATTTTTGCAGCTGAAGTACCTAACGACCTAACTTGCGCCGACGCCAAGGCAGCACATGAGCTCTTGCTAGGGCCTTGCTATGAAGAGCTAAAGGTTGTCGACAGTTTTTCACCACAGTGCTCTCTCTCAAATCATTAAGAGGGTGGGTTACACTTAACTCCAAATGAATACAGCCTTCCTCCAGGCCTTTGCCTCCAACTAAATCCACTTACCTAGTTTTCTTTCCATTTGGAAAGAGATTAATGAAGGTCACCAGCCGTTAGGAGCAGACGGCTCCATGCGCTGTAAGGAAACACCAGGCGTTCTCCCGAGGACTGCTTTATCAGTTCACAGCACGAGTTGGTGGAGGCCAAACCAGTATGACTCCCATCCCTTTCTCATCCACGTTAAACCCGAAGTGTAAAGGCCTATGGCAGGCAGGCATCATTCTGCAAAGTAACTCTCCAGCTCAAAGGAAGTAGGCCAACCTGGTAACCACAGGGAAAGCAGGCAACTGGCCCCAGTACAACAAATACCTTAGAGCAACTGTGTTCACTTCCAACAGCCAGTACCCCACAGTTCAGAGAAATCACTGGAGATCAGAAGCTTAAACAAAGATAAGGTCTACATTAGTTGTGAATGTACTTCAGTAAATTCACGGACTTAACATGCTAAATTTAACGTGTCAATGAGTTTTTTTGTCCTTGACCAAACTCCAGCTAGACTTCCCTCAACATTTCCTTGACGAGGCCTCAGCCTTGGCCTGTCAAGACCTGAACAAACACTAACTTTTTAGTTCTCTAACTGCTCAAGACCACATCTCTAGGATGACTCCAGCCCCCATCAAAGTTCCCGCCTGAGTGAACGCAAGGCTGCCAAAAGAATGGACTCTTTGTTCCAGCCAACACCTGAACACAGGGCGCCGTCTCCAGCTTCTGTGGGAAGGTAGGAGCCTAACTTACGTGTGCGCCAATGAACAAACATAGATGAGTTTCACATGGACTGAGCCCCCCTTCTTGACTTTTGTCATTTTTTACTATCTCTGATGGGCCCAAATTCAATCCCCCATTTCCCCTTTCCCCCATTAAAACAGCCCGTCATAAGGGCTGACTTCACGGTGGCTTCCTTTCCCTATTGCAATAGTATGTCACTTAATAAAATCTGTCCTTCCTGCTTGAACTAGTGGCCGGTTTTGCTGCTCTTTGACAGTCTGTTTGCTTATACTTGTGGCCACACACGTGCGCTGATAATTTAAAGAAGAGAAAATACGAAAAGGCATTGTTTAACCCAGGAGTCAATAAACTGTTTCTGTAAAGAGCCAGATAGTAAATATTTCAGACTTTGCAGGGCAAGAGGTCTTTGTAGCAACTATTCAGCTTTGCTATTAGAGAGAGCAAACGCAGCCATAGATAGCACATAAAAGCCTCAGAATAGTTGGGTTGCCATAAAACTTTATGGGCATGGACATTTTACTTCCATGATCATCTTCTTTTGATTTTTGGAAAGCATTTGAAAAACCATTCTTAGCACATAGGCTATACTAAAATAGTGAGTAAGCCAGATTTGGCCCACAGACCACAGTTTGTCAAACTCTGGTATAATCTATTTTTAATTTTCTTTCCTTCCTATGATTAGTTTTCAAAGTTCAAGATCATTTGTTGGTGACGGTGTTAGATTTCGAGGCTATATTTTCAACAACTCAAAGAATGCTCTCAGTTTTCCTTATTGAGACAAATATGAAATCAGTCATTTTAAGTGCATTCCTTAAAGATAAATTTCTGGTTCACCAATAAAGCACATTCTCTCAGAGCTATACTTCCATGGCAAACTCCAAATGGAATAAAAAAGTAGTATCGTTGATAGGTGTGTGTGTGTGTGTGTGTGTGTGTGTGTATGTGTAAGTAAACAGAGAATAAACATGTGGAAGGGTCCATAAGCAGAAAGTAAGAATTTCCAGGTTATGCATTTAAAATATAGGTAAGTTTCAGTGAAACTGACAATCTTATCACTTTGAATAGCAAGAAGGTGAAATTCACTTGCAGAGAGAGAGGGGAGGGGTGTTGTCCCTGACACGGAAGGTACATAGTCTGAACTAGACAGCTTCCCACCCCAGAACGGCGAGTGACTAGACTGTCACAGCTGCAACTAGCAACCGCTGGGAAACTAGAATTAAATCTTCCTAAAACAGGAATCTAGTTCTGTTATGAAACTGTTCATCATTTCACCTCCTGACAGCCAAGAAAATCAGCAGAAGTCAGAAAGGACTGAGATGATGAGCAAGTAGCATTTTTAATAAAATTCATATCCAGGGTCTTTTGGATTTTTTTGGTGCTAGCCTCCAGAGCTCACTCTGCTCAACAAGATTAATACAAATACTTGGGAAAAAGAGAAGAGATGGGAAAAATCTGACCTTTTGCATTTGCTTCTTTAACTTCCCTTTTCCCTAGGAAACATTTAATTCTGAATATGGTAAAGGTAAATAATAGAAATGCAGTGGTAGTCTCTAATAGGGTTTACAGAAAAATCTGAGGAAACTATAAATATAGTATACTTTATTATAGAAATATTAGCACTGTTCTATAGCACAAAATGCCTCATGTAACTACAAGACAATGTAAAACAAAGCAGCCCCTAAATTTACCTAATACTACAAGGAATCATCTTTCTATTTAAACAATCGGGACCGAGTCACTATCTCCAAGTGTGCCTTTTTGCTTCAAGACAAGCACCGAAGTGAAGCTAGTCAATCTATGAAGGCGTCACTCAGTTTAATAACACCCCTATGAGTTTTGGGTTTAAAATCACTTCCATCAGGCGAAGGGGACATAATCATATGTTTTTCTACTGAGCTGCATTCTTCTATAAACATTTGAAAGAGCGCATCTGCTTTGTAAGTGAAAGAGTCCATACAAAGAGCAGTAACAATAAAAAATATATGCCTATTTTTATACTATTACCGGTTGATAAGGCAATCGTCTGTAATGCTCTCATCTACAAGGATGGAAAATGATATATAACTGTTACCAAGGCAACAGCGAAGTAAAATTGCATGTAAACTATCAAGCAGTTTAATAACCACAAAATTAGAAGAACAAGAAAAAACATCTTCAGCCAGAACCGTGGCGCTGTGTGTCACCCACGGTGCACGCGAGAAGGGGCACAGCTCAAAGAGATGATGTAAAAGGGTCGCACCTTGCCAGCTATTCCAGCACCTGGCAGCATTTTTTTAATGGTGCTAACACAGCAATGGGTTTTTGAGAGGCGATGCGAATCCTGATTTTTCACACGATTAAATGCGCACAGCTTCTGGGAACAAATGGTTAAATGTAGGTACTTTGAAAAGTCAAAATACGCTTTTATTAATTCCAGTGGGGATTACTATTCTCTTGGAATTCTCTGTAATTACCAGTCTCTTTACTCACAGATAGGACATTTAGCAAATATCAAGCATGCTTCCTAGAGCAGGTGCTTTCTGAATTAACATTTAGAAACTCAAGTTCAACTCATTACGCACCAGAGGCAAGGCTGAGGCCCGGGGTAACTAGGACCGTTCACTTCTAAACCAAGAGAATTTTAAGCGCTCAAGTAACCATGTTGATCAAAGCTAAATCCTTTAGGAAGATTATCCATCCCGAAATCGGGAAAATCCTGCAATGTAAGCACTTTTATACTTCACCTTTGACAAAAGAACTCGATTTCTGTAAGTGTTTAAAACACACACGTAAGACTTGATTCCTTCCAGGGCAGAAACAAACAAGTGTTTCTGCGGCTCATGACCCTCGAAGGCATTTCTGGCTCAGCTGGGGGCCGTAGTGCAGCTGAGGCAGAGAGCTAGAAGAATTCCTGTGGCTGGGAGATTTCTTAATCAGCACATAAGCTCAGAACATGTGCCACTTCTCGCTTTAGAAAAAGACTCGATTTGGATCGCATTAAGGACAGAAAGTGAAATTCACACTCATTTACTAAATTTTAGCTTGTCTGTAAAAGAAGATACGAATCCCCCACAGCCAGGCTAGTTTTGCAAGAACTCAGATGTGCGACTATCATGAAGGCGTCCTAGGGTTTGGACAAATGAGGGGAGAACCTCTTTTCACTGACACACGGCACTGTCCTTCCCAAGCTCCAAAGCTGAAGGACTACATCGGCCTCCAGATGTGCCATTGATTTTATTGCTTTTGGCATCTGAAGCCACCAAAAAATATCTCAGTTACTGTAAACTAAACTCTTGGTTGAACTCTTTACCTTCGGCAGTCTCTGCCCATCACAGAGGGCGCTGCTGTTGTCCTACACTGTTGCCCAGTTTTCCTCCCACCCCGGGTTCATTTTCTGACAGCTGTTTGTGAGCCAGCCCTGGGCAAAACATGCAGGAAGCTACCAGGGCAGAGGGGTGTGGCCGGACCCTTGGGGGCAGCGGCCGAAACCAGTTTGCTGCCCGATGTCTCTCTCCCTTCTGATCTGCCGAGCAAACCTCTCCATGTCCTGTGCCACAGTTTCCCCAGCAAGCGTCTACCTCACACTACCCAGACGAAGTCCGGGGCCCTCTCCCTGGGGGAGATCTGCTTATGACATTCAGACTGTCTCATGTGAATAGCGAGGGACGGTGGAGATGGGCCAGAAGAACAAATAAAGACCTGTGGATGCTGGAGAGAGGCACGTCTGAATGGCAACATCCAGACCGAGCGTCTCGAAAATGGCCCGGATGTCAGGCAGCAAAGCCGAGTCAACATTTCGGACTCGGGCTAACTGAGGCTGACGTAATCCACACAGCCCACTCTGACTCCAAGGAACCAAGGCCACCCAGAGGGTCCTGGTCTACCTCCAGGTGCAGAGCTCCGGGGCAGAAGGCCAGGCCTTCCAGAAGGGAGGGCAGGGGAAGTGGGGTTCGCTGCTGTAAGACTTCTCACCCCAGGCTCTTCCCGGTCCACGCCACAGACCTCATGCCTGGACTAAAGACTCTGGAAGCCTAAGCAGGGCAGGAGACCGGAGAAGGCTCTGACGGGCAACACGCAGGCAGCGGCGACGTGGAATGTCTCTGCCCCACCAGCACTGCCCCAGAAATCGGCCTGAATTAATTATTTTCCTTTGGCTTCAACAACATGGCCACTCCGAGAACACATTTCTAAACCTCCCGAGGTTAGGAGCACAGTCACCCCAGAAAGGCTAAGGGCTTCTACCTCCATGACTCCAACATCTAGGTCGCTGCTTGGGCCAACCTACAGCCTGCCTTTTGGGGGCTCGAAGGTCTGATTTAGGGATGGGGGGCAGGGGGTCACTTTTGGTCACTGTTGCTCGGGGAGGAGGCGCGCCTGGAAGCACTTTCCCCGACTACAACCATCTTCTCAGCCCCGGATCGCACATGTGAGCCCAAGCAGCAGCGGGCTCTTCCTAAGGGGAGACAAACTGTCGTGAATGTTGGTGTGTGGTGAGGGCGGGTGTCTGTGTGTGAGCGGTCTACGCTTGCCAAAGGCACAAGCCCCGGCAGCCTGGGGAAATAAGTTGAAGGCGGCCGCCCCTGGCCCCCTGGTTTCTGTCCCATCCTAAGCCCGGCCGCGCTCTCCAGCTTTTGCTTCTCCTTGAACCTCCTGAAAAATCAAGCACCAAGTTGCCCGCGGTGGCGGCCCTGGGTGCCAGGGAACCCGCGCAGCCCCTACCTCGAGAGCTTTGCAATCTTCACAAAGCTGAAGACATCCATGCAGGCAGCCGGGGACCCCGAGCGCAGCGTCTCCGTCGCCCCTTCTCACGCCAGTAACGGCAGCCTGGGCAGCCCCATGGCCGGCCGGGACCTCAGCGCGCCCCGGGGCTCGAGTGGCGGCGATGGCGGGTGGCGGCGGCGGCCCGGGAGAGCCCGCACCTGGAGGCGGCGGCTGCTACCCCCCTCCGGCCGCGAGCTGCTTGTGCATCCCGAGCAGGACCAGGGATGGGCGCCCGCGCCCGGAAAACTCAACGGAGAGGGGGCCGGACTGGGTGCCAGGGGCGGGGGCTGCGAGCGCGGCCCGGGTCGTGCGCCCCGCCCGGTGCGCCCCGGCCCCGGGGACTGCTGTGCACCTGGGTAGGCGAGGCCCGGGCGAGGGGCGCTGCTCCTGCTTCCCGGCCCTCCGGCCCCGCTGCCCCACGCGTGGAGGAGCGCAGACTGAGCCGGGAGGCGGCGGCGGGCGAGCTTGGCACACGCGCACGCACCCCTCGCGGCACTGCAGCTGCCTCCCTGCCTCCTTGCCTCGCCGAGTCCCTGCTCCTCTCCCCACCCCCACCCGCGAGGGAGGGGGCTCTCCTGTCACCCGCTGCGTGTGCCTCCAGATCTGATCTCACAGCCCAGGGCACACCGGGACCGTGAACGCTACTCCCTCCTCCCCGACGAAGGCGAGCCCGGCCACCGCAGGTTGCCCAAAGCCTTGGTATGTGCTGTAAACAGAGCTAGCGGTCGGGAAGGAGCGGGGACGATCGAGGCTGGATCGTTCCTCCGAGGGAAGGGAAGGGAAGGGAAGGAAGGTGCCTGGCGGCGGAGCGGGCAGCCTTTGGAGAGCGCAGAGTTCCCACTGCTTCCCCAAACCGCTGGAGCGAGCCGTGCCAGCTGGGCGGGCTGGGAAGGTGTGTCGTTGGACAGCGGGGCCAGGGGAGCAGAGGAGAAATAAGAAATAAGAACCGAGGCGTTTGGGGGTGAGGGGGGCACAGCTGCTGCTTACTAGAGAGGGATGGGGAGATGAGGGTCCCAGGAGCCAGAGGTGCTGAGACTAATCTGAATGGGGTTCAGAGCTAAAGGAAGAGAATGGAAGACAAGGGGGAGCTGGCAGGGAGAGAGCTGCTTTCTCAAATTGAGTGGTGGGTGAAGGCGGAAAAAAATAAAAAACCCTTGCTCACAAAACAAAAACAGACACAAACACTCACCTCAGGCAGAGTAAACTCCAAGTTGCAGACATTGGGAACTCCTAGCGTTGCTTTTACATAATTATCCTGGATAATCACCCCTCTTCATTAACTCATTCTGTCTCCCCGGCAGCTCAGGGGGCTTCAGGCCCTCCTGCTTCTTATTTCTCCTAGACTCCCGAGACCTCTGCTCCCAAATCCTTTAAAATTTCTCCCCAGACTCTGAAGGTCAGACGGCTGCACAAAGTGTGTATTCTCCCACCCCCAAGCTCTCACCTGCTGGCAGGGCACTGCCAGAGAAATGCCCCCTCCCCGCGGATGCTAGAGCATCCAGCCAGTGCGCGGCTAGCTCCAAGGGGATTAGGGAAAAGGAAATAGGTTTAAAGTTCCCAGACTTCAGCTCTTAGCCTGATCTGTTGCTGTATTTCAAGTCTCCAATATTGAAGCCCAGTACTTCCACTTTAAGGCATTCTTGCAGAAATTAAACATGAAATTAGTAGCAGCCTGAAAAATCTAAATGATTTGAAACCAAGAAAAAGAAATGGAATCAATTTTCCTTTAACTTCCTATAGATAGACCAGTTTAATTTCATGAATGGGGTGATTACTCACGGATGAGAGAAGGCAAGGGGCCTTGGCTTTTAACCCCCCAGTGTGTGTGTGTGTGTGTGTGTGTGTGTGTGTGTGTGTGTGTGTGTGTGTGTGAAAAATGATAGTTTGGGTCTATACCGTGCTTGGTAATTTTTAAAGCACTGGCACATTTGAGTCTCACAGCCATCCTGTCATAAAGGAAGGCAACATGATTTCAAATGAGCAGTCTTATATTTTTATGCCACAGTCGACTGTCAGTGCAGCAGACAAAGAGATGCATTTTCAACAGGGCTCAGGTTCAGACTCCATGAACTCTCCACACTCCTCGAGCTAAAGGTGCAGTTGTCCAATGACGGCAAGTGCAGGAAGGCCGGCCCCTGAGCTGTCTGAGCTCCTCTATTACTTCTCGAGTCCCCTCTCCCCTCATTTGCAGCCCCCCCCCCATGCGGTGACACTGGCCTTGCTCTTCTTCGGATTCCACAGCTAACCACCTAACGTGGCTCTTTGCAATGGTTGTTCCCTCAGCCTGAAAGCTCTTCCCTCACATACTACTGTGGCCAGCTGCTTCACCCCCATCAAGTCTGCACAAATATCACGTCCAAAAAGCCCTCTCTGAAAATCCTATTTAAAATTCCAAGGCCCCATGCCCTGGACTCCAAGGCCCCATTAACTGCTTTTTTTCCCCTTGTTTCCATAGCACTTATCACCCACCAGAGCATTATATAATTTATTTTTATGTCTCTTGTTTCTTGTTTCTGTCTGATTCTCTTGCTGGAACCAAAGCTCCACCAGGGCAGGGATTTTTTTTTTCTTCTTTGGTTTTGTTCACCAATGGATTCCAAATGCCTACAACAGTTTCTGGCTGGAGAAGGACTTTAATAAATATTTGTTGAGCGAATGAATTTTATGCTCATTAGATTCACAGCCACATCAAAGCCGGGTACTGCTTCCTGTCTGCTCTCCTCCTCACCACTCTTCCACTCCCAGCATCCCTCAGCCTCCTTTGGATTCCTAATGATGGCAATGAAGGCCCTCTCATTACCCTTCTCCCTTTTCCCCTTTCCCCAAGAGAGGGACCAGCAACACCCTCCTTCACCAGGAGTCTACATCTGGCAGCACAAGACCAGCTCTTGAAAGAGAAGGGAGATAAAGCAATGTCTTTGGAGAATGTGTTTTGAAAATTGGCTTCCTTCTGAGAATAGTCAGGATGCCCTTTGTAAAAAGATAACCCTATTAATCAAGAATTACTCCAGCTAGCAAATAAATAGCTAGTTATTCAACAGTGAAACTGACAGGAAATAGGCCTTGTGTTTACTTGTACAGAGACAGTCTCCCTTCAAGACATCTGGTCTACCTGGAACAGCTTGCTATTGGGCTTCAATCTGTGCCAATTTGTGAGTTACAGTTATGAATGGTGCAGATGCTGACTCTTCACAGCCTAAAATCCACCAGGGGAAATGACTGGCTTCTCCAGGACTCTCTATTCTCCACTGGCATATTAATTATCTGGTATGTTTTCTAATGGGCTGATATCTTTTCCTAAAGCAAAGAGATTCTCCCCCTCCTCCTTTGTTTTTCATTAAAATAAAAACGGAAGGGAATCTGTTCCCTTGAAACATGTTAACATGGCCAGTTGATACCTTTAAGCCCTCTTGGCAGATAAGCAAGAATTTGAGTAGCTGGTCTCTCAGGTCTGCTCCCTCCCTGTGACAGGTGTGTGTGGCAAAGGTTGGGATAGGTTTCTTTGTTTAGCATGAAATGGATCTGCCTAAAGCAAAGAAAAACCAATGAGTGACATTTGAGTACATATGTCATTTTCTGAAGTTTTATCTTCAACCCGAATAATCTCTAAGGCCCCTTCTAGATCTTGTAGAGATTTAGTCATTGGAAACTGTATTACATAGCCTTGAGAATCTATTTAATTTGCTTTACTTGAATCCAAGTGACATTTGGTCATTTCTTAAAACCAAACCCACTTTCAAACACTACTGAAGGTATTCATGAATAACAGACTCCAGGGCTTCGGCTCCAGAGCAAGTCGTTTAACTTCCCTGAGACTCAGTTGTCCTACACATGAAATGGAAATGATGCCTCCTCTTGAATGAGTTCTTGAGGTTGGAGATCAATTCTGAGTTGTGTGCGTATGAATCAAGGCACACGGATATTCACTCCAGAGAATGTTCTTGAGCCACGGTAGTGCTCAAGAATTTTCAGCCTCTGAGATCACTACTTTGAAGGTGAAAGCATTTGCTTATCATTGATCAGAGGTATGTGTTTGCCTAAAAATCAATCTCATCGTTGCCTGGTTAGTCACCAGAGCCCTGAGCAGTGATGTCGTTTGTGATGGGGGGGGGGCTTTCTGGAGGAAGAGGGATGGATTTCTGCATCACTGCTCAGGCTTCTCTCAAACTGGAGTCAGGGCTCTGCTATTTGACCAGATGCTCCACACACGATGGCAGTTGAGGGTTCCTGGCTGCCCATTACAGTGGAGAGCCCCACACATTTGTCAGTTGCGCCAGGGCATCCTGACCATCTGGCCACAGTCTCGAAAACAGAAGTGCGTAAATAAAAGCCGGTTATACATCAATTCAACAAAGACTCAAGGCATCTATCCGATGACCCCAGCCACTGGAGACTATGTCAGGCAACAAGACACGTTTCTGTTCTCACAGATTTTACATCTTCATAGGGAAAATATGCGATGAGCAGCAAAATAAGAAAAGAACATAAATAAAAAAAAAGCACATGGTGAACGGGCAGAGGATGAGTCATTTCAACTGAAAGAAAGTGATGATGGCTTCTGAAGATACAAGGATAGAGGAAGAGCTCTCTAAGGAGGTGACATTTAATTTGAGATATGAGGAACACTTAACATGCACGTGGACATGCATCCCACGTAGAAGGATCAGCAAGGACAAAAGGGAAATGGAGCCTTGAGCCAGGAACGAATGCTGCATGTTTGAAGCATCGGAAGGCGGCTGGTGCACCTGCTGGGGACTGTGTGCAGTGCAGCGAGAGGGGGTGAATTTGCAGAATGAGAGACAGGGGCATGAGCGCGGGGGGCACAGCAAGCCCTCTGCCATTTTTGGGGGGGGCTATGCCATGGAAGTGGCAACATCAGATCTGTATTTGGAAGGAGCATTCTCGAGGGACGCAAGTGCAGAGGCAGGGAGACGATCCCGGGGCCCGTCTAATCCTCCAGGTCAGAGGTGGCCAGAAAGCAACATGACGAGGACGTGGGGAAAAGCAGCCGGGCTGAGGTTATGTCTTGAACAGACTGGATTTGCTGATGGGCTGGAAGTGGGAGCTAAGGAAAGGGGGGAATCAAGGACAATTCACTGACAGATGCTATTCAGCAAGAAGCTCCTGGTTCCCTTCGCCTAGCACTGAACACGTACGAGCCAGAAGGCATTCCCCGCGCCTGCGCCCATGTGCCTGCCCTCCGTTCCTTCGGTGAATGCTCAGGCTCCCGAGGCTGACCCCGTGACGGGTGGGCCGCACCTCTCTGGCCTGCTCAAGGCCCTCACTCCAGCAGGAACCCTCTCTTTCTCCTCCAGCCGTGTTTTCTCCGGGACTCATGGACCGTTCCCCTGCGCATTAAAGCATGCGGCTCTTTAGCCTACCTTCCAACAAATCTCAACCTCCACCCCCGTCTTCCTTCAGCTGAGTCCCATTCTTCAACTTTTCAGTTTCTCCCAAGAGTTGTCTCTATTTGTTCTCATTCATTCTATTGTGAGTCTACTCCATGTGTGTTTCCTCAGCACCCTTATAATCACCTCACCATGGAAACTATTAGTCAGTCTTAACCAGGGATATCTATGCAGATTGATCCAAAGGCCAATGCCTTGGTCCTTATAGTGCTTAACTCGGTCCGCATTGTACTTAACCTTAAAACCTTTTCTTCATTTGGCCTTGAGAACAGCTTTCCTGGCTTCCTTCCTTTGTTACTCTTCTGTCACTACGCATCATCTTGCCAAAATTCTAAACATCGGAATGTCCCAGGATTCAGTCCTAGACATTCTCTTTGAGTATCTGTTTATTTCCCAGGTGGCCTCCTTGCATTTGTGATGTTTCACACTAGCTGTATGCTGACAACTCCAACATTCACATCTCTGGCCTGGACTCCTCAGCTCTAGCCTGGCTACCTAACATCTCCATCTAATGTCCAATGGGCACCCTGAACCTCGTATATCCTAAATCTAATTCCCAGAGAAAAGACTCCTCCCTACAGTCTTTTCCATTTCAACCAATGTCAACTCCATCCTGCTAGCTGCTTCATTCCAAAATCTAGGCACCATCTTTGACTTATTTTTAACTATGAAATCCCAAATCATCATAGATGGAATAGGCATCTAATGGCAATGAGATTCTTAACAAACAAGATAAAAACCAGTAAGAGTTGTAAGGGAAGGATTATTTTATTTTTCTCCTTTCTTCCTTTCTGGCGTTTACATTTTACTTGGCACGCATGTTTTGGTACTGGGGGAGGAGTGGGCTTAGGAGGCGGAAGGCAAGACAAGTTGATTTTGAGATTATTATTTTTATTAGTATTAAATAAGGAGCTGAATCCTACTGTACATTTGTAAGTTTTCATTTTTCTAAATACTTTTATCCCTAAGTTCTTGAAGTAACCCTTTAAGTTGGCCAAGAAAGTTGTTATTATCCCCACTAAACGATAACAAAAGGTGAGACCAGAAAAGCTAAGTGATGACAATAATTTCTATGAAGTACAAGGCTATTGTATTATGAGAAGTGCTGGTTCCTGGGGAGAAGTCTAGATTCAGTAGCAAACATCTGAATACAGACTTGTGGACTAAACTTCTCTCAAGTTCTACCAATATAATTCATTTTTTCACTCATATTTGGTTATTTTAAAGGAGATTCAAAAATTAGAGACACCATGAGAGACATCAGAAAAAGTAACAGACAGGGCAGTGAGATTTCTCAGCTACAGTCCCCAATCTGTGACCCTCGAAATATCACCTAATTTTTCTAAGCTTCTAAGTTTTATGGATTCAAAGAAGTTTGTATGTTTCCATTCCCTTCTGCCTCTCATGCAGTGCAGCTCTACAAGGGAATCTTCCTAAAGGTCAAGAGATGTTTTGAGAATATCTACTTTGGTAATTCTGTAATCAAGAAAGCTCTGTTCTATAGAAACAAAATCAAGAGCAGAGACTTTTACCAGTCAATGATGCATCTAGAAAATAGGAAATTATTAGCTCATCCCTCTATAAACTGAACTTGACTCACATTAAGAACCACATTTGCTACAAGTACCTTCCACTAGGCCTTACTAGGTCACCTAATTTCCTTTACCTATTTATCCCTGCCCTCTCTCTGGTATTTTACTCAGGCATATAGTGAACATCTGCCAGTGTAGCAAGGTTTATAACTACTGCTTTCCCACCGAATTTCCTCTTGTCTGATAAGGTATGGAAGGATAAAGGGGAAGAGGTCATTAAAAAAAATTCTTCTGGTGTATAATTTTCAGAATACAAATCCTTCCTGATATACCTTGTAATAATATTTTGAATTTCTATGCAACACGGTATAAAGGGAAAACCATAAAGGCTTTTATTTGTCTGAGACATATTTCAATATTTCAGACACATTTTAAAACTCTCGGATCTGGACTCACTTTCATGCTGTCTTTCCAACATAATGTTCCTACATCTTAGTCTCTGACTAGACAAAACTAATGAAATCACTTGGAATAACATCACTTTGGCTTGATGGACAAATTGCTCTAGTCCTGAAGGCTATTATGAGGGTGAGCTTAAAGGAGCTGTCTATCCAAAAATGGCTGTGATGGGTTATTTCAGATTTTTGAACTCTCCTCCATGGGTTAATCTATTATTTTCCTTATTAACTCATTCAATTACTATTTCCAGTACATCTGCCCTCTGCTATCTACTACCCGCTGGGCACCGCAGAGTGGGGGGCAAGGTGGCCAAGACTTGGCTCCTGTCCTCAGGAGCTGAAGCAGACACTGCTGCCACCCAGCTCATGTGGCAATGAAGTCCTTTTCAAGGCCTTCTGGAGGCCCACTGCCAGTCTCCCTGCCTCCGCGTGTGCATGTGCGCGCGTGCGCACACACACACACACACACACACACACACAGCTTCCTGTCTCCAAATGAGGTCATCAAGCGTTGAGCTGTGGTCGTTGCCTTGCAACTATTAGATAACAAGCATGAAACACATCAAGACACTAAAGACACTGGAGTAGCAGCTGAGAGGAGTTCGGCCCTGAAAGACACTGGATTATAGAACCAACCTTGATCGCTGACTGTCACATTTCTTATTTTATGAGGTGAAAAAAACTGCTTTTTACTTAAACCTATGACAACCGTATCCCGAGGCTGAGTGAGTACCTAATCGATACAGGGGGGTAACAATGGGTATGGGAGGATGGAGTAAAATAATTTGCTAAATACTACAGTGGAAGAGATACAAGAAGTGGAAGATGTATAAACAGCAAGTGGACAGACAGACAGACATGATGATATCCCACGCTGGTATAATGCTTCGTAATTTAGAAAAGGTTTCTGCTCATATCACCTCAGACTTTGCTGTGGCCCTCTGAGGCAGCAACCATTACATTCCATTTGTAAACAACGCCGAGGTGGTACGGGGTCATTTGCCAGAGATTACATGGCAAGAAACTGGACGTAGCAGCCCGCAAAGAAGGACCCGCATCGCCAACGTACTGAACTCTCAGCTACCTCTGGAAGAGCAAATGGCGATGAGCCTGAGGAAGCCCTGGGCAGTGGAACGAGAGAAGCTTCCTGAAGAAGGGATGCCTTTTGAGCCAGGTCTTAAAGGCTGAGTGAGAATTCAGAAAGGATGAGAAGAAAGACCATCCCAGACTAAGAGTCTACGCGGCGCTGCCAACCGGAATGTGCAGCGTATGCTAAGCAGGTGTCGCAACTGACGGACAGCCCTGAGGCGGAGAGAAACCAAAGACAGGCGGGACATAGGAATTTTGAATCCAAGTCTTAAAGTTCCCGCCAAGGACTCCATTCTAGCAGGCCAGGGTCTCCATCGCCAAGCAGAAGAGAGACTGTGGGGACAGTGACGAGAGGAAATGAGCTTGATCAATAGGGCTCTGGTAGGTGATGGTGGCAGGAGAGAGACAGGCATGCGTGAGCTAGAAAGGGGCATTTGCAGTGGTCATTGCCATAAAAGAGCATGGAATGACCCAAAGTAGGGTTGGGAGAGACAGGAGCTGGGAAGGTGGCCAGACTCGCCTACTGGGTGCGGGGGATGGGATGAGAGGAAGGAAGCAGAGGAGGCTTCGAAGGATTCAACAGGAGCAGGTTTAGGGGAATGACAGATGACGGATTCACTGGCACCCTAGGAGGACTTAATTTAATCAAATCAACCCCCCGCCGCCCTGGAAGCACTCAAAGGGCTTGCTTTTAAGCCATAGGTCCAGCTTGCATGTGAATTTGGAACTCTCTCATGCTTCCAGAAGTCACCAGCAACATCCTGGCTCCATCTTTAGCTGCGTGCCTGGCACTGTGAGCTGCAACAGCCGCCCTCCCCACCACCCTTTGGAGCAGGACAATGGCCCCTTTCTTCCCGAGGCCGAGCTCTGTCTCTGATCAAGAAACGTGATCTCTTCCCTGTGACTTGTTAGTATTATTATGATGTTATTCATTCTGGCTTTCCTTGGGATCCTCGCCATCAAATGGCAGACAGATGTCCTTCTCCATGGTTCTTCCTGTGTCCCGCTGTGTCACTGGCTAGTGACAAGCTGTGGCTAAGTTGTCAGCTCCCTAATTATAGGACAGTCTAATTACAGACATGTTACACTTGCAAGGTATTATTACTGAGGCCCTGTCTGCCATCACCCAGAAGTAATCTAGCAAAATGTCATCCCAACTGGTAGTGGACTGGCCCATGGAACGATGTAAATTCCACCAAGCATCCTTGGTGGAGGCCATGTCCTTGGACTCAGGGGAGGGATTGCCTGAGATGACCCTCTTGAGTGGGCTAAAGCGAAAACACTGGGCAAGAGCGGAGAGTGGGGGGACAGGAGCGTGGGGAATGGAGAAGGGTCACTCAGCTGAACGCTTCAGGATGGTTCAGTGTGGCAGGGACTTTTCTGTGTTCCTGAGGCTGTTCTGTTCTCACCCACCTCACTCTGGGAGGGCATTTGTGTTTGCTTGCTTAAGCTTAAGAGCATTTGAACTCTTGTCATAGGGCTATCAGTGTTAGTTAGTGGCAAGTTGATCTTAGACTGTTCCACTCTAAAGAGTTTAAGACCACAAAGTCTTTCGCTTGTGTGAGAAGTATCTACTGATATTTACAATGTTGACATAAAACCAAAAAATGTTTACATATCAATTCTTAAATTATGTGCAATAAACTCATCACATGTTAACATAAATAACATTTTGAAAGAAAAGTAACTACCTCTAGAAGGAAAAGAAGAAGCATGCACTGGTTTGTATTTCCCAAATCTCTCTAAGATCTGGCTGAAATAAGACAGCTGGATTCTCCTATATACTGCAGCAATCAACCTGCTGCGCTATTACCCACTGTGTAGCCTCCAGAAAACTCCACCAGGCATTCATGAGAGAGTGAGATAGACAAAACATGAAGTCTTCATAATAATATAAAAGTAATTTTGACCTTACAGCCCAAGCAGAAGTAGCAGGCCAAGCTGCAGCGCCCAGGGCTTGCTCAGTTTGCACTACTGGCCGATGGGCCTTGTGGTGTCAGAGGCTGCGCTTTCTTTTGTGCAACCAGACACCAGGGCATCCTGAGGTGAATGAGATAGACACATTCTCTTCACTAGAAGAATGAAGGTACCGAGAGCTCATTTGCTCACTCAAAGTCCTACAGTAACTTTCTGAAGAATACCAATCTTGGATTTTTCTTATACTCAGTCAAAAGTTTTATTTGGTCCTGAAACCACACTGAAATGTCTACTTAGTCCGCTGTCGGGCTGATCCGTACAGACGATCTGAATAGAAACACCTTCCACATGGGACCTCAGCTCTTGTCCAACCCCAACTTGTGGCTGCACTTAGCATCTTCTCTGCAGCCTAACAGAGATCCAGTAACTAGAGGAGATATTCTGTGATGATTCTGGGGAGAAATGTTGAGGGAGAGGGGTGGAGAAAGGTGACTCACACCACAAACTACTTATAAGAAAGCCTGTTAATGTCTCTAACTGAAATTTCCATCATCTTTTCAGCATTTTCAGTAACCCATCTTTCTTCTTTCACAGAATCACTCAGAGTGCCACTTATCGTTATGGAGGGAATTTTAGCTTTTACCCTTAGTTCATGATGCTCTCTGTTAAAGAAAACTCAGTGGTTGGTGATTACTGATGCTTCTTTAAACGCTCCCTAGAGAGCTCCCTCATTTGTCCACATCTGGGATAATTAATTAAGGAAAACATGACAAAATTTCTATACTTCTGTCTTTTTAATTTTACTAAGTATCATAGGACTGACCTCAGTCTCAGAGAGCTTGAGGCAATGTCAAGGAATTTCTCTAACATATACTCCTGTGACTAGGCGACTACACTCTGTTCCTACAGCTGTACATCTAATATAGAAAGAGAGCCCAGTAACTCCTCTACACATCCCATCGCCATCTGAAAGCTTGAACTTATGCTGTCATTAAAACTGGTCTTCCGTTGCATACTACATGAAAGCAACAGAGGTGAGCTCAATATTTCCCTATTTCACTTTCTTATGTTTGGGAAAAATTCTCATGTCATTTCTTTGTCTTCTCTTTTCCAGGCTAAATAAGCCTATCATCTTCTTTAATTTGAAACTCATTTCATTTTCTTTTCTTTTTATTATTTTCTTATCTTATCATAGACCCCCTCCATTTCTTCCATATGTTCTTTTAAATTTGTAGGCCCAAATTGCATGTAGTTCCCTAATGAGGTTGATATTAGCTATATGTTCTATGTGATTATAAGGATTAATTCATAATTCTTCCTCATTTCATATTGATGACTCAGTAACATGCCAATTTTAAGATTGACTCAATTCTTCTTCTATATCATAGAGAACTAGGTACTAAAATTGGAAGGCAAAGAGACAGCCCTAGAGTAATAAACTTCAATTCTTCTTCCTTTATATTATGCAATGATGCAATGATGATTCTCAAATACATATGCTAAACTGAACGTTTTATAGTAGAAGTTCAGGAACCTATGTGTGACTCTACTCAAAGATCCCTTGAAAGGACAGGTAAAGTGTTTATTGTTATGATATCTGCCCCCAAGCCCAGATAGTGCTGAGGACCAAGGATGAACACTTGGTCTAAGATCAATCACCATTATCAAGGCAAAGATTAGCCGAGTCCTTTCACGTGAGAATTTGTACTCAGAATCACAGAAAACTTAGTCAACAGTGGGTGATGGCACTGTCAGGTCATGTAACTGGGGTCCTTTTGAGTCATTTACAAGTAGCCAACATTGTTAGTGAGTAGAGACGAAGAAAAGCAAAAATGGGTGTGGACCTGTGTTTGCTAACAGACAAAGAGATGAAGAGAGACAGAGCTTTCAGTTCTAGCCTCTTCTCCCAGCCTCAGGAAGCTGGTCACTTCCTGTTTCCTTTGTCTGAGTGGGTGGACTAGTGTAAATGCACTACAGCTGCCTTCTTTCCAAGAACTGGCTAGTTTGAGCAGATTTCTAACTCTTGCAGCCAAATGATTCCCAGTGAAGACATTTTCACCATCAGATGACTTAGGTATGGGAGGCCTGACGCTCCAAGTCTGATCTACCCTGGATGTCCTAGATACCTCTGCCCCAACTCCAGTCCTCAGTAGCTGAACATATTCCCATCAGGTTCTCCATCACAAGAGGCCTTCTGCTTCTATCAACCATGACAATGCCCCAGCAGTGACTTGGAAATGGCTTTGCCTTTTACTGGGTTTGTTAGTAACCAGCAGTGATCTGCTGTGATCTTTCAAAATTTTTTTTATAAAAAGTATTTAGCAGTTTATTGGTATAAAGAAGAAAGGAAAGTGAGGTAAGAATACTGAATACTTTGAGAAAAGCCTTTTAAGCTGTCCACTTAAGTGCATACTTAACAGGTTAATTAATGGCTCTCGATGAAGAGTGTTCCAGTGGATAATTCCACTTACTAGTATGTAGACAAGGCAATAATGGAGTATAACAATTCAAATTGGGAAAGAATGAGCATTTAAATCAAAGAGAATCAAGTGGGCTTTTGAAAGGAGGTAGATTTTGATGTGATACTAAGGGGTTTTAGAAGTCAGTAGTAATTTTCAAAAATTTGAACATTCTGTAATTGATCCTTTGTTTATTTTTCCTAACCACTCCATTTGTGGTATATGAAGAGTAAAACTATTTTAAACATAAGAAAAAGAATTACCCAGAGAAAATGAAATATAAGGGAAGAGGGAAAAGGCATGTCAGGGCAAAAAGAAGCAATAAAATGACTTGGTAGCCTCAGTTATTAAGATGTTTGGAACAAGGACATTGGGGGGAACATTTGGTGATACCTTATAAAGACATCTTTCACATCAGTAATACAGGCTGGGGGAGGCACGTGCGGCGTGAGCAGAGAAGCATGCGCAGACGAGCACCAGCGCTAGCTGGGTAGTGTCAAGGAAGCAGTGGAAGTGTGAATATGGCACCAAATCGCAGGAAGCCTTGAGGGCCAGGCTCATGAGTTAACTTTATCTGCCAGCTAGTGGGTATGGCGTTGGAAAGAGAAATAACACTTCCTTTTATCTGGGTGCAGTATCCATGAAGGGGGGAGAGGGGAAGAGGAAAGGAATACATCAGGAAATGACTTCTAGAACGTGGGCTGAAGAGATCAGAACCGACACAAGGATGGTGGTAGTGGAAATGAAAAAAAGAAAAGACTCTGAGAGACACAGGAAATAAAAATGGGGGGCGGGGACTGATGTGGTATAGTGAAAATAAGAAAGCAGAGGAATTTCAAAGATTTTTCATCCAACTAATTATCCTACAAACACAGAGCCGCAAATATATGTATTCCTTGATGCTTTCCGGCAGAGAAGGGTCTTATTTGTAAGCAACCAAAACTGAATCTAGTAGTCATAGGCGCAAAGGGAATCTGTTATAATACCATCAGTGGGAGCGCTTAGAGGGTCAGGCTGACAATGGGGGCAATTTGGATGGATCCAAAATGCCCTGTAACAGACTTTCTCCTCTGGGCTCTAAGAGAAAATCGAGCTGGACCACCCCAGAGAATTCATTGCAAATAACAACTTCTCTCCTGTGCTTCTAAATTGGTATTTAGTTATGCACAGTCTTTGGCAGAATTGAGAATATTGTCCCTCAGATCATTGTGTGTGGGGTGGGGGCAAGGTGGGGAGGTGTTCAAATGATGCACCCCAACTGAGAAAAGTTGTTGGGGTTGAGCAGAAGATACCCCAAGAAGAGGATCTTGGCCACACTCTGCTCTGTCTTATTCCCATATTATGGTCCCATTTGCTCAAGATTTCAAGTCCCAGGAGAACAGGGACAGTTCGAGTATTCAGGAAGGCCTTAAAAAGAGACATTTTTAAATGAAGCTTGAAAAAAAATCTGTGGGGGCTTGCTTGAAATTCTGGCAAAACAAAAAGAGATCAGCATGGACAAAAAAAAGGGTTCAAGAGCTTGACACGTCGAGGAAATGGAGAGTAGGGTGATGGGGCTGGGGTGTGAGACTGGAGATGGGTGGCAGAAGAAGAGGTGGCAAATGTCAACAGGCTGTGAAGGGCCTGATATGTTCAAATAAAGAGTGTAGACTGACCTTCTAGGCCCTGGAAAGTGAGTGAAGTTAGTAAAGTTTGAAAGTGACATGATCCCACAAGTTTGTCATAGCAGGGGTAGGGATAGGGGATGAGTTCTAAGAAGGAAAGATTAAAACCAAGGAAACCACTGCACGTGAGCGATAGCAGCAGGCTGCTCCTCCATGAGCCGCCATACATAAATGAAGACTCAAAATTGCTAAAATGACTAGGTAGACAGACGCAGCCTGCACAGGAAGAGTGAGGACCGGAACCTCCAGGAAGCCAGGAGACCATTCAGGAGAGAAATGAAACTGTCCAGGTGGTAAAGGATAAGGCTTTACAAAAAGGGAGCAGTAGTCAGAGTGTGGAGGAGGCCTGGTAGGAAGGCAAAGGAATGGGTTGGGAGCTCATCTCAGATCTATGAGATTATTGGGGTGTATGGGATATAAAGACACATTCTGAGGGAGAGAAGAGGCTAGCCCAGAATGTGGTGATGAAGGAAGGAAATGGGTCCTTCAGGACACACAGGCGCAAACAGAGAATGCCATGGGCATAACACCATGGGGGTGACGTGCAATGCTGGCGGAAAGGGACACTTAAGGAGGAAAGAGTAACCACAAGACTAGAAATACCCATCCCAAGGAAATACATCGCATTTCTCTTACCCAAAGTCCCTTAGACCTAGTCTCATTAAAAACAAAACAAAAAACACTTCTTCTAATCTTATCCTTATGACAGAGAATAACCTCATCTCCTTGCTTCTTCGTGTTAGATTCCTTCCATCAAAGTCTTATTTATTCTCTGGGGCATTTATTTCGACAACAGTAAAAGCATACTAGAGGTAACTGATTAAGACCATGTTGCTTGCCTGGGTATGGGTACATATACTATGCAGTAAATTAAGGAAAAAGAAAAAAATAAGCCCTGACTATACCAGAACAGGAATTGGAAAAGGGATCACAGAATCTTACAGATATATAAGGTTCCATTTTAAAAGTTACTTTGTACTTTACTGTCTATTATATAGCTATTTATGTGTATTTTACAGATGGTTAAATGGTGAACAAAAATAAAATATAAAACAGTTTCTACATGTTAGTACAATGAAAAAAGCAATGTCACTTGTTGCAGTGAACTGCCACATACAATATAAACATCCCTGAGCAAACAGGGAGCGGGTGCAATGTTTCTGATGGAGTTCAAGACAAGCTGACCCAAAATATGGCACCTTGGCGTATATTGAATGTTTTAAGCTAAAGGAGTCTGAGAAATGGTAGAAGCAGGAAGGTCAAGCTGACCCCCTGAAAGAGGCCATAAGACCCTCATGTAAGAGGAGCCAGCCCTGTACCAGAGAAAGGATCACTATGACTCTGAAGAGACAACAACCCTAAAAACCTGGCCTTGCTAAATCCCCGCCCAGTTCTCTACAATGACCTCATCCTCCTTAATCTATCATACTCCCCATGGCTGTCTACTCTTCATCACACCCAGCAGAAGAACACACAGGTCTGCCTTTTTGGGTCTTCGTTTCTTTATGAAAGCTCCCATGTGATATGAAACTTTAACCAAATAAATGTGTACGTTTTTCTCCTGTTAATCTGTCTTTGTCGGGTTACTTTTCAGAACCAGTCAGGGACCCTGAGAGGGTCATGGGAATTTTTTCCTCCCCTACATATTCTTATGAGTAAAAACTCAAAAAGTCCTGGTAAAAGTCTATCTCAATTAAGAAAAGGTGAGGTTGAAATATGGGTAAGTACTTAAAGACTAAAAGCATGATCTTAGAAGTTTTTCAGGAAAATTATACAGGGCTTGGTTATTTATGTAGAAACAGCAGACAGTGAGAACAACTCTAGGAGAGAGGTGGATTTATTCATTTACTATGAGGTGGGAATTCATGTTTGAGATCAGCCATGAGAATCATCACAAAATAGTCTCTAGAACAGAAGTGCACAATTTTTTTAAGAAAGCTTTGTGCCTATTTCCTATCCCTGAACACATACTGAAAAAAAATAACCACAGAAACAGTGAGCAAGGGAAAACAGTTCAAATTTAAGAAAAGAAAAGAAAAATATTCTGAAAAGTGAAACGGTGACAGTTGAGAGGAAAGAAGAAAAATGGATAACAGGAGGAGGATATATTGCAGAAAGTCTCTGTAGCATTTCAGAGGCTATAGGAAGCAAGATATTTTAAAGGTGAACTTGAGTGAGAACAAGAGAATGTGAAAGAGAATTCCCAGTTGGTAGCATAACAGAAGAGAAAAAGATGTTTAAAAAAGATACAAAGAGATTAAAGGACAGGAAAATATTGGAACCATTTAAAGTTAGATGTATAATTTAATGTTCTATGTGCAATTCTTTCATCTTTCCAAAAGAAAAAAAAAGGTTTAAAACTCCAAATATCTATATAAAAGGTCCTTAAATTGCCCAGTCTCTCATTTTCTTTAATATGGTATTTTTCCAGACTCTTGGTTGCAAATGACAGTATTCCAACTCAGGCTGGTCTAAATCAAAAAGGAATGAATTTGCTCATTATGATAAGTCCCCAAAGATGTCCACATCTTAATTCCCAGAACCTGAAAATATGCTTCCTTACCTGGCAAGAGGGACCTTTCCTGATGTGATTAAGAAGTTGGAGATGGGGTGATTATCTTGGATTATCTGGGTAGGCCCAATGTAATCACAAGGGGCCTCATAAAGGAAAAGAGGGCAGCAGGAGGGCCAGAGTCAGAGAAACAGACGTGATGGCAGAAGCAGAGGCTGTGGCAAGGAGCAGCCAAGGAATGCAGGCAGCCCCTACAGGGTGGGAAAGGCAAGGAGGAGGATTCTGCCCAGCGCCTCCGGCAGGAACCTAGCTTTGCCCACCCATTTTCGACTTCTGACCTCCAAACTACAGAAAATGAATGCGCTGCTTGCAGGTCACTGTGTTCCTGGTAATTTGTTACAGCAGCAACCGGAAACAAATACACACATGCAGCAGGCAAGTTTAAGGAGAACAACTAATTCCCAACCCATTTTAATCCAATTTAGCTTATGCTGTGAAATTGTCCATTACAAGTAATTTTTAAGCAATACTTTTCTATGTGCTGTCTCATTTTCAGGCAGTTCCTCTTCACCTTATCGAATGGAAAAACACTGGTAATTCGACGTTTTCCTTGTCCTTAATGAATGGCGATCCTATGACTTACTTGGTGTGGTGGCCCTTCTTAAAGTCAGCAGTCTCAGAAGAAAGCAAGATCTCCTTGCACCCCCAAATTTCAGAAAAGACTAAGGGGATCTGATTGGCTAGGTACAGCCCACAGCCTTTCCATAAACCAGTTACTTAGCCAGGGCACACTGTGCTTTCATTGGCCATGGCTTGGTCTTTGCCTCCTTTGGGCATGGGGGATGGGGAAGAGTTAGTCTCACAGAAATCACATGAACTTGGGTCCCCATGAGAAAGATGGATGCTGTCATTAGAACAGCGGAAAGGAAAGGCTATTGAATGAGTAAGAATCACAGCTATCACTGGGTACAAAACATAACATACTAAGTACATACTCAACATTTGATCAAAACTGATGTTGGAACTTCCTTTGAATATTCATTATGTGATTAATTCAAAAGATTATTACAAAATGAAAACAATACTCCAGATTTAGATGACATGGCTGGTTTCATTAATGCCCTTGATTCTACCTGCCACCCCCTACAGTATGGACAAGGCTTCTGAAAAAATGACCTGTTAACAAATGACTCTGGTAACTCAGAAGCAAAGAGTCTGATTATGATGCCAACAACAGCCAAAACAATTGCAAAATGCCCCCTGTGAGGAAGGACATGGTCACTAGACCTGGCTTAAATGCCAGAGTGTCAGAATTCCAAAGAGTTGGCAGTTGGTAGAATCTGATGGCAGAACATCAGGCCTCTGGTGAGTGGGTTTTCTCTTTCATTCATTGATCTGTCACACCATGTCCTCCCTCCCTGCTCCATGAGCCTGGTCGTGCCCAAGGACAAATGGTGGTGGCGGCGGCAAATGCAGTGAAGGTTTCACGGGAGGCGTGTGGAGTCCAAGAAGCTGAAGCAGGAGAGGGGCCTACAGCCAGCTAAGGTGTGTTCACTCTTTTCAAGGTGTCTTAGATCTCAGGGGACAGGAACTCCAATGTGAATAAGGGGGTGGGGAAGGATTTTAATGGACTTGCAAGAATTGCGGGGTAGGGTGGAAGCTGATGTTACCTATGGTCACCGCATCTCGCTGCTCCAGTACCAGTCCAGCACTCGCTGGCACCCAGTCGATGCCTACTGAACCAATGAACTGACTTCAGAGGGCTTCCCTTCCTTACTGGCTGAATGTAAACTTAACAAAACCATACAAGAAGGCAAAACTCTTCTCTTCCCGGGTCTGTATTTTTGTTACCACCAACCAGCATTTGATGTTTGCTTCTCTCAGATATTCATTTATGAGTCTGAAGTCAGGGGTTAAGGGAAAGATTAAGAGAGTGATACACCATGATGATTCTGATGTTACTAAAACCACAAATAAACACACGCAGATACACACACGGGGTATTCAAGTTAATGCAAATTCTAAATGTCTGAGATAATGCAGATTGGAACTCAGCCAGCAAAAATGTCATTTTCTGGTGTAATGGAAAGATTAATAAATCAAAACCATGAATTATATATGAAGTCTCACGCAGGATCTCGGCTATTTTTAGCGCCGGAGAGTAACAGGATGCCTCAGGCACCGTGTGTGCGACACGAGCACTGGAGGGGCAGCTACCGAGAAAAGAAGGCTGGGATGTCTCAATCGACAAAAGCAGAGACAAAAACTCAGCAGCCGCCAGGAGGGAGAGGCAGCTTTTCTCAGGTGCAAAGCGAATGGCAAGTGTGATGGAAGGAGCCGGTGTGAGGGGACTCGGCCTACATACTGATCACTATGCAAATGGCTGAACCTGTCTCAAGTGTGGCTCTGCCTGTCAAGTGACGAAGGTAATTGGCGCCTGAGATTTTGACTTCCCCTGCACGCAGGCAGGCTACCCTCTGAACGAGAAAAGAAGAAGAGAATCAGCTCCCAGAGAGCTGCGCCTCAGCGCGGGCTCACGAGGAGTCTATGGAGTCCACTTCCAGGTCTGCCGCCTACCCGCCGTGTTGTCTGAGAGCCAGACGCCTCGGGTTACGTGTCTATAAGACGAGGGCAGTGTGCTTGAGTCACCAAGTTCTGGAAAGGACTCAATGAAATGACACATTAGAGCGTTTCACGTGATGTCTCGTATCTAACTAGAGCTCATGCAATCATGATTCTTGAAAAAGAAATATGACCACAACACTGGTAAGCGCACGTGTGTGACCCTACATCAACTTTTAAGATCATGAAGAAACTGAACTATTAGTGTGTGCCCATATAAAACTTATGGGGTACAGAGAAAGGGTTTTTGCAGCCGCATTGTAGAGGCACACAAATCAGACCTTGCGGATACTGAATAGTTCTGAAGCAACTAGTGTGACAATCACGTGAGAAAGTTTGCTACTCAATGAAGACCGAAGAGGAATCTGAAAAGAGTGAATCAGCAACCTATTATCACACCACCTCTCCCCATCTTTACTGCCACAGGTACTAGACCCAGGCGCTAGCCCCACTCACTAATTACCATCACTAAACTTTAACGTTAAGAAGCAGACCACAAATGAACCAAACTCCCAGAGACCTACAAAGGGAAGAGATTAAGAATAATGTCTTTCACCTAGAAGAAAGGTCACTGAATAGTCACCAAAACGTAAACTCTAGTCATCTCTACTTGGTAGAATACAGGTGACTTTTATTTTTCAAAATATATATATATATATTTTGGTGTTTGGAGCATCTCTAAATTTCCTAAAACATATGTAAATTAATTTGGCATCAACAAAAGAAGATACTCAAGCAGCATCTTCTTAATTTTTCTAGGACAGAGGGAGAAGCAGGGCCTACAAGCGAGGTCGGACCCTCCCGACGGTGAACGAAGGTTCGGAGCAGACACACCCTCAGCGCAGACTGTCTACGGCCGTGTAGGGATTCACAGAGACCTCGGGATTCACAGAGCCTGCAGCACTTCCTATGTGGCCCTCTGCTGAGCCCTGGGTTAGTCTGGAGAAAATTCTCGCCCACAGCCTGCCCGTTACAAGATACTTCTTACCAGTGGGCCGCTCCCTGCTTGGGATGGCTTGGACCAGCCCTATCACTCCCAAGCTGCCTTATTTGTAGGAGAAGACAGGGAAGGAGGGGAGGGAAGGGAGGCAGCGGGCTGGGGAAGACAGGGCGGGCAGGGGCAGGAGGAAGCCCACGGAGGGCAGAGGAGGGCAGGGCAAGGAGAGGGGAAGCTAAGGGGGAGGGAGGGGGAGGAGGAGAGGGGAGAAAGCAAGCAAGCAGATGAGAAAGAAAGGGGAAGAGAAACAGAACCTGTGGGCCAAGCCTGAACTAGTTATTCCTACTGCAAACACCGCAACAGCAGGACAGAAAGATTCTGCAGGGTCTAAGTGACACAAAGACGGGGAAGAGGGAGAAGGCACCACACTCGCTTCAGAAGGGGACCGAAGCAGCTCTCGACTGCCTGTGGGGCTACGGGGCTATGCAGGCAGGCCACACCCGGGGTCACTCGCTATGGAGCCCCGAAGGTGTTTGGGGCTCCCAGAACCCAGGTCATCAGGGCCTCCATGTCTGCACCAGGGGAGGCGGGGAGGGAAGCATGACAGGGCATGTGGACGGGCAGCAGGGGCACGCGGGCACCTGCAAGACACCCGTGGGGACTCAGCCAGAGCCGAGAGAGCGGCCGATGCTGAAAGCGCCCTTGCGTTTGAGCTGACGCCCGACACGCCACTGCGCAGGCGTGCAAGGAAGAGCTCACTTTGGCAGTTCACGGTGCTCTCACGACACCCTCGTCTCAGCCACTGTCTTACCAGGACTCTGCGGAAGTCCAAGCACACCGACTCGGCCTTTCTGGAAGGGCTTACTAAGTTTCTCCATACGGTCATCACGTGGCTAGAAGAAATGTGGCCAGGGCCTGATTTTCAGAGACAAACTGCTCAAGCAAAAATGGACAATTTCCAGGGGTTTATACCCAAGCCCCCCATTCCACTGACACCGAGGCATCCATGAAACAGAGGGTAAGAAGTCTTGCTTTAGAGGATGAAAGTGTGTACTCGCGCACACACATGCACACACGAACACACAGAGTGTGGCCTTCTTATTTCAAGAGTGCAGAATGCCTGGGAATCTGAGCTGCATTGTTATGCGGCAGGTAAACTGTGCTAGTAAACTTTCTATAAAGGTCACATTTTAGGGACACACAAGGCTTGTCGCCTTGAAAGGAACAGATCCTGAGGAGGAGCAGAGTATTAAATAATTGAAAGTGGGATGGTTGGACCTATTTGAATGACTCCTTAATGCTTGTACACACACACACACACACATCCAGAATGAAACACGGTGTGTTTTCATCTTTACGTGATGTTACCCTGCCTCCGCCAAGTGTAACAGCTCATAAACAGAAGTCAGCACATTTACCAAGGGGCCTGTCCCCCGAAGCTTGTTAGGTTGGAAGTGCTCAGATCAAAGGCAAAGTCGGATTTGAGTAGTAAGAAAATTCAGTTCATTTCAAGGCCCACATTTAGAAGCACAAGAACAGAAGGAAGGAGGAGGTCAGGGTGGGTGGAACTCGTGGAACACTGTTCCGAAGACGAGAGTAAACACACACTATTCCCACACAGAGACTGGAAAATAAGACCTACAGTTTTTAGGGCTTCCCTGGTGGCCTAGGGGTTAAGTCTCAGTGCTATCACCCCTATGGCCTGAGTTCAATCCCCAGCCAGGGAGCTTCCCACACGGTGCAGCAGACCTCTCCTGTCTCGCCCACTGCTCCCCTCAGCAGTTTATTTCAGTGGATCCACCTTTTCTGCTCCCCGCTCTGTCTTTGGTGAATCCTCTCACTCCCCGTACCTCTGGCCTACACCCCAGTCCTATGCGAAAGTAAATAAAAATTTGAAAAAAATTAAAAGAAAAAGAACCACAGTTTTTAAAGTATTTGTTTGGGTAATGGGATAATGTGTGATTTTCTTCCCTTTTCCCTTTCTCTTTCCCTCCTTCCCTTCCTCCCACTCTTTGAATTCTTTCTTTTGGAGTTATATATTATCCAAGTTTTTTAATAATGAATATTCATCACCTTTGAAATCTGAAAAATGTTATACTTGGAAAAGCAAGACATTGATGTATTAGAACAGATCAATACCAGCACCCTCCCACCCCCACAAGGGTGAGAATCTTGTCTTTTGAGAAACATTTGAAGGTAGGTACAATTTTTATCAAGGAAGAAATGAAGGCTTTGGGGGTGAGGTGAGACCCAAGCATGTGCAGCCTCAGCAGCCAGAACTGGGGCCTGCAGGGGGAACAGCGCAGACAGGGGTCACTGGAACTCACCAGAGGAAGACCCACCTCCCCTCCATGCGAGCAGTCACTTAGAGAAACACCAGAGTCAGGAAAAGAGCAGACAGCAGGGCCCACAGAGCCCGGAGAACGAGGAAGCCATCAATTATCACCAACGCAGAGGCTTTCAAAACAGCCAACGGCAAACATTAAAAATAAACGGGCACTCGGCCTCTGATGTCCATTTACCTGCTTAACCCGTCAGCCCCTTTTTTGAAGATGTTTTAAGAACCGTCCTGCAAAAGGTGGCACTGGCAGAAACAGACTGGCTCAACGGGAGGAAAAAGAAAAACTCAGACAACTGTGATGTTTCTAATTTTATCACCCATCTCCTAATTATCTGGATGGCCCGAAAGAAGTTACTTCACCTCTTGGCAACTTCACCTTTTCATGTACAAAAGGAGACTCGCAGGCCCCTGCTTGTGTAAGAATTACTATGTGGGCACATATTCACTAGATGCTGAATGAACGTGAGAGCTTGTGTGTCACTGTTGTCATCAAAAACAATTTCTGGTGTCTAGAAAGGAACAGGCCCTAAGATTTTTCAGGTCTGTAGATGGGATTTCCATATCTAACTATTTGAGTCTCATTAAATCTTTGGGGTAGAATTGCAGGAAACAAACTTCTGTAAAGGGTCGATTAGTCGATGTGCTAGGTTTTGCAGACAGATGGTCTCACTTTAAACACTTCAACTCAGTGCCTCCATAGCACTACAGCAACTGTCGCCAAGACGTCGTGGATGTACATCACTGTGTGCCAATAAAACTTTACTGACAAAGGCAGGCAGCAGGCCAGTTCCACTGGCGGGCAGTCGTTTATCTGAGTTAGGCAGTATTCCCAAATCACAGATGAAGAACCACTGCCCAAAGTGCTGATGCACTAGCCCTGGGTCACTCAGCGGCAGGCCTGGGGTTTGAACCAAGGGCGCCCATTGTCCCAGAGCAAATCACCTTTCCTCACGCTGAACTGTGTCAATTGGTATCATCCCTTTTGTTGTCACTTAAAAATGGGATTTATGGTTCAGGAGAGAAATGCCACTCCACTAAATACACAGTTGCTCCAGAACACAAGCAGGGCCACATAAATCAAATAGGAAACAGCAAGATCCCAGGGGCCATGCTCATTGTAGGGTTTGTACTCTCAAAGGGGTCTGCTGGTATTACTTCAGTGAGAAGTTGCTATTGCCAAAATTAAGAATTACTTTATGAATGTCAAAAAATAATTTTAGCCTGAATTTCCTACAAGATGCTAGTAGATATTTTCTTTTTTGGGGGGTGGAGGGGTCACTAACACAGAGATTTACTCCAAACATCCAATGCATTGGCAATGGGAAAGGAACTGAATGACTGCTTCTTTACAGAACAAGAAATAGGAATAATAAAGCATTCATTTTCCAATTACTTACGCTACACATTAATTACACTGGTCAACAGTGAGATCGTTACTGACTTTAAAAGGCCCTAATCTGTAGTATCTTGGTGTGCTGAACATGAATATAACATGAAAATTTTTTATTAGCTCTCGTTCTGAAGATATTTCATATCGTTCATTTTATGTTTCACAGTGTAAATTTATCCAGCAGGACTGCAATAGCATCCTAAATCAGCCTAGAATGATGTAATATTGCACCACATTGCATAATACTGTCGTGCACACATCATCCAGAGTGGATTGCATCGTTTTCTGATGAAATGCAATACCACTGCCAGGTGGCTGCTGAAATAAGCTGACGTCAGCAGTGTACTATAGAAAGCTCTGTTGGAAAGGTTGAGCATTGAAAGTATTTCAGACTAGGGCCTCCCCGGTGGCGCAGCGGTTAAGCGCTGCGCTGTGGAGCTGTTGGCAGCGGTGACGCAAGTTCGACGCCCGGCCGCGGAGAATCCCACATGGCGAGGCAGACCTCTCCTGCCTTGCCCGCTGCTCCCCTCAGCAGTGTATTTCTGATCTGCCTGTTCTGCTACCTGCTCCGTCTCTGGTGAACCCTCTTGCCGCCCCACGCCTCTGGCCTGTACCCCAGCTTGAATGTATAAATAAAAAATAAATCTTTAAAAAAAAAGAAAGAAAGTATTTCAGACTTTGTGCAAGACAGTTGAAGCTACTGTTCCATAGAACTGTTATTCTTTTATCCATTTAGGCACAATACAGAACAGTCATGCCTCGAAAGTGCGTTAATAGCGTGGACAATTTCTGCTCTATTTGTGGGGAAGTGACATATGCCAACCAGAAGAAAAGTATCACTTCTCAAGTGAAGAAGGCTTATCATCTTTACTTTGGATGCAAGGTTGGTGACCAAGACAAGCCTTGGGCCCCGCAGATATGCTGTGCTCCATGTACAACATAGCTTTCACAGTGGTTCAATGGCAAAAGACCATCCATGCCATCTGCAGTCCCCATGGTGTGGAGAGAGCCAAGCAGCCACATAAAAGACTGTTACTTCTGCCTGGCTCCTCCTCTTTCCGGCAGAATAATGAAGCAAAAGAAGTCGAGAAGAGCCTACCCAAACATTCCGTCTGCATTGAGGCCAGTTCCACATGGTGAGGGACTTCCTATTCCAGAACCTCCAGCAGAATATTCTCTTGATTCATCTGATGAGGACAAGAGTGAGCCGACCTGTTCTTCTCCTGTTCCATCAGCATGCAGTGGTCCAGATTTTCACTGTGGTGCATCA
>PVIJ01007842.1:54346-79361 GCA_004024925.1 Scalopus aquaticus | reverse complement strand
GCACTGTTCACAATAGCAAAGGTATGGAAGCAACCCAGATGTCCAAAAATAGATGATTGGATCAAGAAGATGTGGTACATATACACAATGGAGTACTATTCAGCATTCAAAGAAGATAAACACATGCAATTTGCAGCGACATGGATGGAATTAGAGGGGATCATACTCAGTGAAATAAGCCAGAAAGAAAGAGAAAAATGTCGAATGGTTTCACTTATAACAGGACTATAAGGAAACCAAATAGGAGAGAGACAATCAGCTGGGGTAGGAGGGAGAGGGAAGGAAAAGGGCACAAAATGGAATAGAAAAGAACACAAAGGACCATGGGGATGGATCACAGGTGAATTGGTGGTGGGCTACCCAAGGGGAATACAAAATGTAAAAGACATAAATAACAATAAAAATATATATTATTTAAAAAAAAAAAAAAGAAGGGGGTATTTGGACAGAAACAGGCAGAGAAGGAGATGTGGAGAAGAGGGAAAGCAGCTTCTACTGGCCAAGGAGGCCCGAGGCTGCCAGGAGCTGGGAGGCGGGAGCAGGGCAGAGTCTCTCTCAGCCCTCAGAAGAAACCAGACTTTCTGACACCTGATTTCAGACTTTTGGCCTCCAGAAGCTTCAGAAAATGACTTTCTGTTGTGTAAACCACCCAGTTCCCGGTTCCCTGTGCAGCAGCCCTCTGAAATGAACACCCTTGGGGAGCAGCTTGGGGAGCGGTGGGGCCTTTCAAGGGGATGGGTGCTGAGGAGGAGGGGATGGTGGCGTCTGGGGCAGGGAAGGAAGCCCGCTGGTTCCACCTGGGGTGTGGAGGAGGCAGTTGGACGTGGAAGCCAGGAGCTCAGATGGGAGGGCAAGGCCTGAGAGTGATCTTGGGGCACAGTCAAAGCCGCAGCACTGAATGAGCTCACCAGCAGCCGGATCCAAGGGCCAAGTGAACCCCGAGAAGTGTCAGCATTGAGAGGCCAGGGAGAGAAGGAAGAGCCAGACATCTGGGGACGGAGCAGGGGCGGGTGGCGAGGTGGGAAGAGGTGACATCTCAGCCAAAGTGGGGAGGAAGGAGGGTCTGTCTTGCAGTGACCTTGCAGTGACCCCAGGGGCAGCGCTGCTCTTGGTCAGCAGTGGAGAAGCCCGCTGGGTTGGCCGCTGGAGGTCACTGGGGACTCTGCCAAGATCCAACTCAGTGACAGCTGGAGCTGCCAGGCTGATTGCAGCGAGTTCTAGAGAGAGTGGGAGGCTTTTTTTTTTTCAATTATTATTAACTTGGCATTACCTCATAAGCTTTATTCCATGTCATTACAAATATCCTTTTCAGTATTGCTTTCAGTGACTGTTACCTTCTGTGATTTTTATCTAGTTGCTGTTTTATGGGTAAGATGTTCCTATTTTTTTACTGTTATGTTGGTTGTAATAGTGCAGTGGACATACTTGAATATAAAATTTCCTAGATTAGGAATGATAAGGCATAAACGGGCTTGAGTGCTTTTAGGGCTTAGTCCTAAGGAATATGTTGCTGGTCCACAAACTTGAGGCCCTGATCGCTTATGAAAAGTCCCTCCCAAGTCGGGAGAGGCTGTTTGCATTCTGCTTCCTTGACCTCGAGGCAGGTGTCACCACTCACATCTGGCCCCACCCTCTGGGCCAGGCCTTTGCGTTATTTCTGTCTCAGCGTTCAGCTCTGATCTTAAGTTCATGAACTCAGGGAGGGCTCTCCCGCACCCCACACCCCAGGGATGGCCACTGCACGCCGTTCCGCTCTCCCCCGAATGTTTGCCGTGACGTCGCTGTTCTTGCCGGTCTCCTGGCTGGGCTGTGAGTTCCGCGGGCACAGCTGGGGCACCCTCGTCGGGGCTCTGGGCCCAGGGCTGTGACAGCACCGCGCACACGGGGCAGGACAGTGCCGCTTGGTGTCGTGCTGAGTGAAGGACTGAGGTGCCCTCAAGCTGCCTCCAGGGCACATGGGGGGGGGTGGATTCGGACTCGCATCTGTGACTCCGGAGCCAAGTTTCATCACACCCACCCGCTGCTTCCATGTGCAGTGAGCTCGGCTAAGTTATCTCCTCAAGGATGCCAACTTATAAAAATTCTGTGTATCCTTTTTGGTCCCTTGCATGTAACTCAAAATCTGCGTTGAGTGCCTAGTTAGGGCCCACATTCCTTTTGTACCTTTATTATTTCAAGAACTGCATGGTCATCTTTTCCTACACTTCCCAACTGAGCTCTGGTAACTGCTTCATATTTTCTGTCGTCGTTCTGGTGATGCTTTGCGTACACCCTCCACCGTCTTGGGTTCCATAACAGCTTGGTCTCTTCGACAACGTTCCATAGTTCTTACAGGGTCAGGTATCGACTCCTTTCAGGGTTTTGCTGCTCCAGCATTTGTGGTGTATTCTTCTGTCTCCTCTTCTTGTTTCTGTCTCCTCTTCTTGGTTTTAAGACTTTGTGGTCCGCTCACATATTAGTACGTGTTTTTGTCACCAGTATCAGGTGGCCGCTCACATATTAATACGTGGTCATCTAGTCTCCAGTTTTTCACGCCACGGTGGATTTATTTGGAACTATGAGGAGCTATTTCTTTGATCGTACTCAGTCTCGAAGCTTTACACATTGTTTTGGTGCAAGTGTAAGGTGTTTTATGAGAGATATTACAGTTTTTTCAATATCCAGTAGTTCAGGAGTTGTGTGTGTTTTATTGAATGCTTCTACCATTCATGCGGTGGCACAGAAAATGGCCAGCCCCAAGGGCTGGTAAATTTAAAGGGCACCGGTACACAAAGAGCTAAGGGTAATCCTAGGGATGGCCTTTCAGACTGTGACTTGTGCGCAAGTTCACATGATCAGAGAACTGGGCCCGAGCAGTGGGGCTCCACGGGTCCCGCCCACTGAGGGGCAGATCCAAGCTTCCTCCTGTGCTGCACAAGTGTGGTGGGTCCTTGGCGGCCCCTCCCCCTCCTCTAGGCCAGGTCTTGGTCTAAGTGTCTCGAGTTGTCTTGTTGGCGTCCACCTCCGGCTGCTGGAGCTCTAGCGGCAGAGCTCGTGTGGGTTGTAGTTGACTCGGGGTGACGGTCCCGGAGTTACTACTCCCTTTTCTTTTTTAGGTCAGAGCCTCATCCTGGGGTGTTTGCTCCTGTTAACAGGTGCTTAAATTCTGATTTATGCAACTGTTCATTTGTTGTCTTGGCTTTAACCCTGCCGTGGGGGTGGGGAGGCATTGAACATCTCAGCCTTGACTTCAAGTAGTAGCCGCCTCTAAGGGGAGACACAGGTGATCTGACTCCGGCTGGCTCCAGCTGTTCTGTATTGATAGTCTCCAGCTCAAACCAGAAATCCTTGCTCCGCACCCCTGGCGCCATAGTTATCCAACAGTATGCCCTCTGTCCTGGGAGCCAACTCTGTGTACCGCCTTATTCAGTGCAGTGCCTAGTCTCAAAAGTCCCCGATGTTGGTGTGTGCCCTTGAGTCTTCAGCTCTAGGGGTTTCCTTACCGTAGCTGCTTCCCCCCGGTTATACTGCCCAGGATCCGTGTAAACGCACCTCACTTAAAAGCTTTTCCTACTGCCTTCCCCTGGAGCAGTGTTCCTGCTAAGTGCTATGGTTGTCTGTTTTTCCTTTGGGATTTTTGGCTTTGTTCTATTGTTATCTGGTTTTGAGTATATAGAAGTGAGCCAGGGGTCTTCACTCTGCCACCATCTTGTCAGACTCTGCTGAGATTCTGTATTTCTAAAGTTCTCAGGAAATATGACTGGCCTGAGGAACACCGTGTGTCTGACCCCAAGGCATTTTCTCCAGAAGCACCCAGATTTTTATGAAGGCTTCACTTGTTTTGTATGAGCGTGGGGGTGGTGGGAGCATCAAGACAGATTATCAGTGTCCTATAGAATATTCTGTCCGCCTGTAAGAATATGTTGCATGTTCTAGTTCTATTCAGGGTCCTCCTTACAAAGAAAATCCCTTGAAACTGAGCTCAATGGGTTCATTCTTTTGATGGGTGTCTGGGTTGAATAAAAGACTCTGCCAGGACAGAGTGTACAAAGGGCAAGTGTTTGCTTCCCTGTGACAAAAGGAGACAGTAAAACAAGCATTTGAAAAGAAACTTCCACAGAGGGGACCGTGGGGTAAAGTCAAACGCAACTGTTCAGGGTAGGAGGGGTGCTTCAAGGCTGTCTTTGTTCCTGGGGACGGTCTCCACTCCTTGCAACCAGCCGCCTTAATCATTTCTTACCTTCATTAGGAAGGTCTGTGAAAACACGAGTGCGCCAGACACAGGATTCTTCTCTAGGAATTATTTATGCGCAAGAAGTATTTATGGGCAAGAATTATTTATGGGCAAGGTGACCTATCTCTGGTGACTGGGCCAGTAGGGAGAATTCCTTAACTCTCCTCAACCGTGTGGTCACATCCTCTTAGCGCTGTGGAAGACGACCCGTTCCCTCCACTGATGGCCCTCCTGCTCTCTTATGACCCGTGGGGAAAGTTGGTTCGAGGAATTTCATACTCCTATGGTGATTGCACATGTTTTATCCCACATCAGAGGACTCTTTCCTGAAAAGTGTCTTCTGTCTTCTGTCTTAGCAGACTGTGATTTATTTCTATACACTGCAGACTCCTTATTCCTATTTCCAAATGAATAATTAGGTTATTCATTGTTGTGATATTGATCTGTTCTAAGGTAGTAGTAGCATTGCTGGGAGGTGCCAGCCAGAAAACCAAAATTGATACCAGGCAAAACCCAGGGGCCCCAAGGGACCCCAAACTCTTAAGGGGGAAAAAGCAATTGCTTCTTCTAAGGGCTGTGGCACCATGCTCAGGAAGGCAAAATAATCTGACTCTAGGGTGCTCAAAGATTGAGAGAGAGGAAGGGAGGTGGGAGGAGGATTTCAAAATAAGACTAGCGCTCGTGCTCCAAAATCACCCGCACCCTTGTGGGCAAATGCCCAGCCAAACAAGCAGCACCCAGAGCTGAGTGGGTAAGTTGCAACAACAAAGACAATAGGAAAATGAACCCCCAGACACATACTTGCAAGAAGACCAGGCAGGGCCCAAAGTTAGAGAGACCCAAAGTTCTGAATGTACCATCCAAGCTGATTAACCACCCAAGGCCAACATGGTGGCAGCCATGGTCTCTGGAAGGAGCACGGTCATCCGGCTTGCCGCAGCGAGTACTCAAACTGGAAGGGCAACCCCCCTCACACATTCACGACATTAGCCCAACATGGCCACTCGGCTCTGCCCTTAGTTCCCAGAAGTCTCCCTGTTCAGGAAATCTGGTTCATGGCCTGCCGGGAGTTTGATTCAGAAGTTGGAGATGCGGAGACTGTGGTGGAGTTCCGTGTGTCCCGCTATGCCAGCTGCTTTAGCAGAACCCTGCAGCTTAATTTCCAACAGGGTTATGTGTAGGTCCCCCACACCAAGCAACTGTCAACTCAGTTCTGACCTACCCACAAGTAGCATCATACTCCACAGGTAAAGGGCTCAGTCTCCTAGGCTGTTGTCTGCTTCACACACGCAGTGCAAATCCCACGTTTCCCTGGGCTTCTGACCGAACATGCTATCGGTCAGAACATGCTATGCTACAGGGTACGAAACACCCTCTGTACCCCCCTCTGAGTTCTAACTCAGAGGTTCCCAGAACACCCACCTCATTTTCAAATTATTTGCTAAAATAATACAAGAGCTCAGGAAATCCTTTTACTCATTAGATCACTGGTTTATTACAAAGGATAGTACAGGATACAAATCAAAGGCCGGATGGAAGAGATGCATAGGGTGAGGTATCAGGAAGAGGCATGGAGCTTCCGTGCCCTCTTCACACACTTCACTCCTCCTCAAGTCTTCACACATTCACCAACCAGACATTCTCTGAAGCTCCTTCCTCTTGGGCTTTTATGGAGGTGCTGTCACATTGACACAGGTGATTAAATCACTGGTCCTTTCAGCTGAACTGTACCTCTAGCTCCGCTTCCCTTCCCAGGAAATCAGGGCGTGGGAGGGCAAGTCCTACCTTCTACTGAGTTGATTTCTCTAGCAACCAGCGCCTATCCTCAGGTGCTTTCCAAAAGTTAGCTTCACTAACATAGCAAAACCCATCTTTAACACTGTCAATAGTAAGGAAATTCCAAGGCTTTAGGGGAAGCTGTGAGACTAGAACTGTGAAGTTCCAATAAGTATGAAATACATATTTTGGTCATGTGAGCCAAAACGTATTTTTTATGAATTACATATTGCAATCTATGACAACCATCTTCCTTCTTACCAAAGATGATTTGAGTAGCAAATTATTTTTTTTTTAATTTTTGCACAGAACTGGGAAGTAGGCCAAAAGTGTTGGGGGGCTGGGGGGGTGATTAGAGGATTCACTGGAGACAGCAGGGAGCAGAACAGGTGAATTGACGGAAATACACTGCTGAGGGGAACAGGGGGTGAGATGGGAGAGGTCTGCTGTGCCATGTGGGTCAGCTCCCTGGCTGGGGATCAAACTTAGGCCATCACAGTGGGCTGTGGGCTGTAGAGGTGATAGTGCTGAGGCTTAACCCCTAAGCCACCAGGGAGGTCCCCTCTTTTTGTTTCTTGTCTTTTGGATAATAACCATTCTCACAGATGTGAAATTGTGGTTCTGATTTTCATTTCCTTTATAATGAAATATGATGTATCTTCATGTGCCTGTTGGCAATCTGTCATCTTTTGAGAAATATATATTCAGATCCTCTCACCATTTTAAACTTAGGTGTTTTTTTTGTTGTTGAATTTTATAAAATTTTTATGAACCTTTGGATATTAACTCCTTGTTGGATATATGTTGTACAAATATCTTCTCCCACTCAGAGGCTGTATTTTCATTTCTATGTGGGGTTTTTTTTTTTGTTTGTTTGTATTTATATTTCTTTCCCTGAGCAGAAGCTCTTTAGTTTGATGTAGTCCATTTGTTTGTTTTTCCTTTTACTTCCTTGCTGGAGTTGAGTTCCCAGATATCTCTAAGGCTGCTATCAAGGTGCATATTTTCTTGTTTCTTTTACATATTTTATAGTTCCAGGTCTTAATGCAAGTATTTAATCCCTCCCAAAGTAAGTTTTGTGTATGGTGTAAGGTAGTGTGGTCTAGTTTCATATTTTTGCTGTGGCTGTCCAGTTTCCCCCACACCAATTACTGAAAAGCCAATCCTTGCTCCATTATATGCTCTTAGCTCCTTTGTCATAATTATTTCATATTGAGGCATTTATTTCTTGGCTTTCTATTCTGCTCCATTGATCATATGTCTGTTTTTATTCCAGTACAATGCTGTTTTGATTACTATGGCTTTGAAGTTGGGAAGTATGATACCTACATTTTTATCTTTTTATCTCAATATTGTTTGTTACTTAGGTTCTTTTATGGTTCAAATTTCATGATTTTTTTTTCTATTTCTGTGAAAAAATGCCATTAAGATTTTTGTCTTTTTTTTTTTCCCCTAGCGATATGGCACAAGCTTTTTTTTTTTTTAATTTTCTTACATCTTTGTTAATTTTTGTATAGTAGTTGATTTTTCCTCTCAGGTGTAGTCCCCATAGTGCTCCCACAACTGTAACACCTGTGACCTATCACCACAGTCCCTGGTGCTCTTCTCCCCTGCTTTGACCCCTCCCTCTCCCTTTCTGTATGCCTCAGATCTATGGTCAGCTTGTATGGTTTGTGGGGTTTTTTTTTTCCTGACAATTTGTTTGGTTTCTCTACATTTTGCATATAGATGAAACCTTCCAATATTTACCTTTTCCTTCTGACTTGTTTCACTTAGCAAAATCCCTTCCAGCTCGATCCATATTTCCACAAATGGCATGTGTTTGTTTTTTGGTCAGTGAGTAGTATTCCATTGTGTACATATATCACATCTTGACCCAATCATCTGTTTGGGGGCATTTAAGTTTTTCCGTATCTTGGCTGTTGTAAAAAGTGCTGCAGTAGATATAGGAGTGCAAGGTTTCTTTAGAATTAGTGGTTTTGTGTCCTTTGGGTAGATTTCTAGGAGTGGAATCACTGGGTCAAATTACTAGGTTGTGTGGCAGATCCATTTTCAGTGTTTTGAGGAACTTCCACACGGCTTTCCATAGTGGCTGGACCAATTTGCATTCCCACCAAAAGTGTAAGAGGGTTCACTTTTCACCATGTCCTCACCAGCATTTGTTGTTTCTGTTTTTTAAAAAAATAAATGTGATTCTCACAGGTATGAGGTGGTATCTCACTGTGGTTTTAATTTGCATTTCCCTGATAATAAATGATGTTGAACATTTTTTCATATGCCTATTGGCCATTTGCATTTCTTCTTTGGAGAAGGGTCTATTTAATTCTTCTGCCTTGTTTTGATTGGGTTGTTTGCTTTTTTTGTTGTCGTGGAAGCTCTTTATAGATCTTTGATCAAATGTATGATGTGCAAATATTTTCTTCCATTCTGTAGGGTGCCTCTTCATCCTGCTGTCTCTATTGCTGTTCAGAAGCTTTTTAGTTTGATGTAGTCACAGCTGTTTATATTTTCTTTTGTTTTCCTTGCTTCTGGAGAAGAATCTTCAAACATGTTTCTGAAGTTTATGTCATGAAGTGTTTTGCCTATGTTTTCTTTTATATATTTTAGGTTTCAGGTCTTAGATTCACCTCTTTCATTCATTTTGAATTGATTTTTTTTTTGATTAGTGAGTCCAGTCCATTTATGTTAAGGGTGATTATTGACGTGAGGTCTTATTATTGCCATTTTTTGTCTTCTGTTTTCTGGGTCTATTGATTGCCTTTTTCAATTTTTTGTGAACTTTTTTCAATTTAGGTAGAAGAACTACTGTCAATCTTTTTGTAAGGGAGGTTTAGTAGTGGTAAATTCCTTGAGCTTTTGTTTGGGAAAGCTTTCATTTCTAACTCGTATCTGAAAGAGATCTTTGCAGGATACAGTACTCTTGGTTGGCAATATTTAATCTTTGAGTATTTTAAACATAAAGACACCTGCGTTTTCCCTCTAGCAACCTTTAACATTTTTTATTTTGGCTTATGATAATTTCACTAATATGTGCCTTAGAGTATGGCTCTTTGAATTTAGATGCAGATATTCTCTTAGCTTCATGGACTTAAATATTTAGTTCCTTTCCCAGATTTGGGAAGTTTTCAGCTATTTGGATAAACTTCTGTTCCCTTCTCTCTCTTCCCCTTCTGGGATACCTATCACCTGTATGCTGCTTTGCTAATGGACATATAATTCCATAGCATTTGTTCTGTTTTTATTATTATTTTTCTCTTCTTCCACCTGGAGCATTTCTAAGTTTTTATCTTTAATCTCACTGATACATTACACCATTAGGTTTATTCAGTTTCCATAATTCTCTACTGCACTCTTGATGTTGGTTATTGAGTTCTTCATATCCTGAATCTCTTAGTTCTTATAGCTTTGATTTCTGCCTCCTAAATTTTCTTTTATCTCTTTGTAAGAGCTTTATAGCTTTGTAAGAACTATTTGAATTCCTTTTTCTATTTAAAAAGAAAACCACCTTTATATTTTTGAGTTTAGTTTTGGAGAGCTGCTATTCTCCCCTTGTCACATTACCAGAGGTCTCAAGTTTCTTTGTGTATTTTTATGTGTAATCAATTGGAATCTGGGCCAGCAACTAAAGAGTTGTGGAATTCATATTGAAGTCAATTGTTTCTTTTACTTTTCCAATAGGTGATGCTATGTCTTTATTTATTTATGGATACTGCTGTCCGCTTTGGGTGCTAAGGCAAGAGAACCCCCATTCTTGTATCATTGGGGTAGGAGAGGTGCATGGAGGGGCCTACCACTGTTGTGGGCATGCTAGGGGAAGGTATGGTAGTCATCCTCACCCATTATATCTATCCTATTTTCCCCTACCCCCTTTGCTCTCCTCTTCTGCATCTAACTTATCCTATCTTGAGGAACTTTCTGATTACATTGGCCCACCTCAGTAGTCATTCCAAGGGCAGCTGATTATCAAACATTTGCATCTGTAATCTTAATTCTCCTTTGCTACAGTGGTAACATATTAGGACATGGGCATCTTTGTGCCATTATTCTGCCTACTGCAGGTCTTAAAAACCAAAGTGTCTTTCAGGATAATGTTGAAACGGTAGACTGTCTGCTGAGTGTGCCCACACAGACATGCGTGCCTTAATGCTTCTGTCAGTGACAGACTGTGTATATGATGGTCATCCCAACACGCTAGGTTGGTGCAATTATACAGTGATGACATCACCTAATCATGCATTTCTCAGAGCATATGCCTGTCAAGTGGTACGTGACTATTGGCTTTGAAGTATAGATTACTTTAAGCTAAATTCAGAATTCATTAGAGTTATAAACCAAATCATTGTGCTGTGCAGTAAGCAGGGACTGAGACTTTGAAAGCTAATAGACATTCTGTGATCCAGGTCTGCATTAAGTTACTTTGCTGTAGCAGCCCTGGCATCACAGATGCGTGGCTAGAAATTCAAGAGTAACATGCTGTGGGGTTCATTTCTTCTGAGGTATTTCTCCTTGGCTTGTAGAGGGCTGTCTTCCTCTTATTATAAAGAACCCAGTCATACCAGATTAAGCCCACCCCAAGCACCTCACCTACTCTTAATTACCTATTTTAAAGATCATATGAAATTGGGAGGGGCACACAATTCAGTCTCTAACAGCATCTACCAAATTTGTAAAAAATACTCTAATGTAGAACCATTGGCAAAAAAGGATGGTTGGGAAAGATGTAACTTGTACACAGGTACTCATTCACAATTACTCTCAGGCTGATTTTTTTTTTTCTAAAAAAATGGTGATTTATTTTGCTTTAACATACAATGGTAAATATATCGGGATCATCAAGTTTTCAAAACACATTTGCTGGGCTTAGCTTTACAACATTACAATACTAATGTAAGCTCAATAGTTTTTCCATATAAGGAATCCAAGTGATGCCTACTAGCAGCTTGGCTAAGAATGGACATTAAAAAGCAGACAATACACTGTAAATATAAAGTACTTTTCTCCAAATGTGTATAAAAGTTTTGAAACAAAATCACTGCCTGCTCCACAGGACAGACAAGTAGGATTTTAAAAATGCTTCACACCAGGAATAGCATAATCCTGTGTAGCAATATTTTTATCAAAGACTTTTACACTTGAGATTTTTTAAAAATCTGAAGAAATAAACAGTAGCCAAGGAACTGCACAAAAAAAATTATATAAAATATTTCCACTGCTATTTAAATGCCAAATTTAATCAAGCAATAGTAAAAAAAAGAACAACATAATAATACACCCTCTGTTTAAAATAACAGCACTGTTCCACCTCTTTTCCATTGAATTTTACATATGAACAGACTATATATACTGGTTCTTCAGAGAAATGTCCATTTGGTCTGTCACACCAGTCAGGCTCACACTGAATCCTTTCTTCTGAGGAGATGCAACCCCATGATGTTCCCATATGTTCAGCATTCTGGGTTAGGTGCAATGTCTCAAGTATAATAACGCTTCTCTCTTCCTCTACACAGTGCAGAGTATATGGGCTTAGGTTATGTAGACTGTTTTACTCCAGGTCACTGTCTTTCTCTAAATTCAGGGCACTATTCAATGGGGTGCAGTAGTTTGGCTTGTCAGAAGGTACGTAGCCTGGGAGACACAAACACTTGTAGGAGCCTTCAGTGTTAATGCACCTGGCGTTCTTGCAGAGGGACATCCGGTTGTTCAACTCATCACATTCGTTTACATCTGCAATAAGCCAAACCATGCAGGTAAACAAACGAGCATCACTCCACAAGAAAAAGCAGCCTCCAGCTTACCTAAGGCACTTGGCCTACACACAGCGTAACTATTCTCTGCTCTCGCCGCAGGAAACAATACATAATTTCCTTATTATAGTTGGTTTCAATCACAAGCAAGGGCTTTAAAAGGTAGATTATTAGGGAGGGTATAGAATTTCCTTGTTATTTGGCACAAATGAACATCTGTTAGCTTTCTGGAGGTTTGACTGTAAAGAATTATCCTTCTAAATCCTTTGCACAGGTAATCTAAAAACATACAAGTGAGCACAGTGCTGAGCAGCCTTTAAGGTTTCTTTCCACAGGAAATCTCTTGTTCACTTGAAATACCTGTAACACCCCAGCGGGTACCTATCAGACCCACCACAGATTAAATCTAACAAAACTCGAGGGTGGCAAAGGGACTACTGCAGGAGGGCACAGAACCAAGAAAAATAGAATAAACTCTCTAAGTTCAGGGCCTTTTAGCCTAGAAGCCAATAGGCCCCTGAAGACAACACTGGTCATATGGGAAGAATAAATGTTTGCCTTCCCTCTTTTATTTTTGAAACATAATGAGAGTGTTAAGAGGACATCTCCAGAATGATTTCTGTGGAAGCTGTTTGTCTTTTTTTAAGCTGCAAACACTCCCTTATATTTGTGTCAGTTATTTAGGGAAAACCTTAGAGAGAAAATTTAAGAGTCAAAGCAATTACTTGGGACATTCTGGCTTTTCCTTCATATGTACCACCCTATCAATTTTTATAGCAACTTTTTTTAAAATTATGTAAAAAATTCAGAACACAAGATTGACCATTTTTAAGTGGCTATTCAAGTCGTTAGGTACAGTCAGCTAGGCAGCCATCACCACTGTACATCTTCAGAACTTCTCTCACCTAATTTAAATGTACTCAACTGCAGGAAATCTAGTCAAGAGTATCTCGGCAAAGGAAAAAGAAGACTTCTCATAAGACAAATCAGTCTCACCAACACATGTCATCTTGGCCATATCCAAGTGGTACCCGTCAAAGCAGTCACAGGTGTAACCTTCCTGTACCCTCACACAGCGGCCATTTTCACATCCATTGAGGATGCCACATTCCTCAGCCTGTAACTCTTCAAAGCTATTTAAAAAACCTGGAGAGGAAAGTGCAAAGCCCAGTTAGAAATTTGCAGCCTCATTTTATTTAAAATAACCTGATTAAGATCATGGTTTACCATATACACATATTTTAGTCACCTTACCATTAGCATTAAAGTTGAATACTGACTATATCTATACACAACAGCAAACATAAAATGTCAAAAACCTGGCATACGTAGTACAGATCAGCCCCACACCTTTAATTCTCATGTTCAACATTGAAATTGTAAATGAAGGCAAGATTGTTTTTTTTTTGCCACTAATTATGTTTTTATCCCAAACTCCAAATAATCTGAGTTCTAAGTAGGGCAAATGTCAGATAATCATTCAAGACTGAACCAAAGAAATTCACTAGTAGAGTCCAGTACAGATTTGCTAAGAAGATCCATGAGTTTGAAGTGATGCCTTTTCAATTGCTTTTCCCAAGAGCAGAGAAAAGGCAGGCTGGCTTTGCGATGTAAAGTCTGTTTGTTTGCTCTGGCTTTGAAAAGTCTTACAAAAGAGCTCTTAGTTGATCAAAGTATAGTAGCAGTAAAAGGGACTCAAAACATCCTGATAAATGAGGAAAGGACATCGTACTTGTGTTTAGAAAACCAAAAGGTCTCCTTAAGGGAACAAAGACGTTCTTGTTTGGCTTTCTATAACTTCTTGATATCTTTTAACTGATTGAGAGACAGAGGTTAGTAATGTAAAAACAATGCAACCAGGCTTCAGGAGGCTCTAGCACTCTGTAGAGAGAGGAAAGTTATAAATATAAATCCATGGTAACCCAATACACTGTTGATGTGGTCTTTCCTCCCCGCCCCAATTTCCAAACATCATGTATTAGCTTACAAATGAAAAGTAGTCATAGAGCTAGAATACTGTGCTCTGTGAAGTAATTCTCCTCTAGAACGGCAGGAGGCAGCAAAATATTGCATGGATGAGTTGTAATTCCTGATTTTAAAGAGAGGGTAAATAGACTCATGACAGGTCCTTTAAATTTTTTTTAAATATAAAAATTTAAAAAATATTACAGGTCATCAAGAATATGGTAGCAGACCCTCAAATCTAATTTAAAAAGTACTTAAGAAAATAAGGTCTTAACCCATGAAAATGTTTTTACATTCCATGTATCATAGCAAAATCATTTTGGCTCTATAACTAACCAAATTTACTATCACAGAAATTAAACATGAAATTAAAATTGGAAACGCCTACAGTCATAACAAGTCGATTTGCAAAACTACTTTGATAGGGTTCAAAGGACAGCTGCAAGTCAGGCCTGTTGCCTATTTTTACAAATAAAATTCTACTGGCACACGGCCTCCCCCATGCTGACGCACTGTCCATGGTGGCTTTCACCATACAATCAGAGTTAAGTAGAGGAGATGATAAAAAAATGCAAAGGCCATTGTAGAGTCAAAGGTGGTCTCAGAACTGCACCTCCGCTCCTGTGTTGCTGAAGAGGAAAGTGATGATGTGACACCAGCATTTTCTTCACAATTGCAGCAAATTTAAAATGTTTGAAAGCAACATGAGCTTCAGAAAGGCACAGAAGCAGAATCTTTCAACACTAAAACTCAACTATAACGCAATAGACACTCCACATAGAAGCCATGGAATTGTATCTGTTACATGCAGATTTTAACCTTGTACTTTGAATTTATGGGGCAGGCAAACTGGGCTTTTTATTTCAACCTTAAAATCTCTTTTTACTTAAAAATGTTTAACTGACAAAGTAGACCCAGCAAAAAAAAAAAAAAAACAAACAAACCAGAAACCAGGTGCACAGCCTTACAGCTCTCAGTGCATTTCGGGCAGGGGGGATATAGGGGTGCAAGTCACACGGTGTTGGTTAAATGCACGCTAGCCTCAGATGTTGCAAGTCAAGATGGTGGTTACCCTGGAGTGTGTTTGGGATGGAGGGATGGGGCGTCGGGAGAATGCAGCAGGAGCATTCTGGGGTGCTGGCCGCATTCTTAACTGGGACAAGATCAAAGAGATGTGCTCATCAGCCCTGCTGGATTGATAGGCGGTAGTTGACATGGAAAATTCGGAGCACTTTTAATTTGGCTTAATGATTAATACACTGAAATCTTAAAAAAAAAAGGGGGGGGGGAAGAAAGTTGGGGTGGGGGGAAACTAGTTTCTGACCTGAAGCAGCTCCCACAAAGCCTGTGCATCTCCTCAGAAGCCAGGTCAAGGTGAGCCTGCTTAGTGCACAAGGTGCCAAAACCCCCCCACTTTGTTGTATTTTATAACTTAGCAGCATTTCCAAAGACTTCACCCCAACTTCCTGGTCCACAGGGAACCCCCTGTCCTGAAAATGTGGTGACTTAATGTCCACCCCATCCTGTGCCCTGAGGCGTTTTCCTTCCCAGCACGAACAGGCTTCCACACACACACCGCACCTCTCTCTCAAACGCTCTGCCTGCAAATCCAGGGAAAGCCAGTGCACGTCATTTCTTACTCAACAAATCCCCCATGAGTGAATTCTAAAATATTCTGACCAGGAGAGTAATTTTTTGGCTTCCCACTCAAATGCTTGTCAAGATCAACTTGGTACAGTTAACATCTGTCCTTTCCTTGTATGAAAAAAGACTAACATAAATGGGCTTGCAAGAAAACCCTGCTTAATGGGTAACTAGCTCACTGTGTAACAGACAAAGGAAGTGACACAGCAGCGCCACTTGCAAGGCTAACCTGTGACCTTGTGGATCTCACCTGAGCATGCGTGGGAAGGCCAGTGGGTGTGGCTGGTCTCGTGCTAGAATTTGAATCAGCAAGTCTAGAGTGGCTCAAAATTCTGTGCTCTAACAAGTTCCCAAGACATTTCGCCACCAACTCATCGTAAAGCACTCTAGCTTCAAAATGACTGAAAAATGTCACTTACGGTCCTGAATGAAGTAGGGGTCAGCCTCTGGAGCGTACTGCTCGCTGAAGTCAACCAGGGCATCCCGCCCATATGGCTGCCGGCGGCCTGTGACGGGGATGTTGCACAGCTGGGCGTAGTCATCTGAGGAGAGGACAAGGACCATGATGCACCGTCACTGTCTGCCCGCCCTGTGACACCCCCCCCCCCGCACACACACCCCTGCTCCTCCAGCATCTCGGTCTCCTTTATGGAGGTCTGTCCATCTGCAGACAAAACATAAGTCTCCCAAATCGTTAAATGCAGAATTCAGAGTCTGAATTGACCAAAATCAGTAGGGAAGCAGTTGGTAGAATGTGTCCCAGGAGAGGCAGGGCATCAGAGTGCCCCTACCTGAACTCCTAGAACCAATCAGTGGTACCAGAAGGGAAGGAGATGGGCAAATAGGGTAAAAGGGGTCAACTGTATGGCCATGGATGGAAACTAGATTTTTGGTGGTTGGCGTGACATTATTAAAAAAAAGTTTGTCTATAATTCTTAAAGATAGGTACGTTTTTACTCATTAGAGATATGAAAAAACGTGTTTCTGCTATCAAGTGAGGATGCCTACCAGGTAACTGAATTTAGTAGCCATGTTTTAATTCTATATCCAGGACTGGGTTCTTCTGAATAGCATTGTAACAATGATGATCAGAATCATAACTGCGCCGCAGTGGGAGAAGTAACAGTAACAGCTAATAGTCAGATAATGCTTGCTTTAGTGCCAGGTACTGTCCTAAGTACTAATGCACATTAATTCATTAAAACGCAACACCCTAGGGAGAGGTGCTATAATTGTCTGCATTTTACTGCTGAGGAAATAGAAGCACCACATAGTTCAATGACAGCAGCTCTGTGGCAGCCCCAGCTGTGAGCTGTCATGCAGCTTGAGCATACACATTTTTAACATTCCGCTTCCCCAACAACTATCTTGGCTCCTTTGCAATTCTTGTCTTACATCTTTTCTACCTTGCCTGGATTCATTTGCTATACCCACTTCTTGAGGTCACGTGCCTGTCCCAATCAGGATCAGCCCCATGGCTGCTTAGCGTCTAGACGCCTGACTCGCGGCCCAGGACCCACCCAACCCATGGGATCTTGGCTCTCCATTTGTCCATGACATTTCATGGCCCTGGGCTCTGGCATGTATTTAATTTTTTTAAAGATTTATTTATGCATGCATACAAGCTGGGGTGCAGGCCAGAGGTGTTGGGGGGAGAGGATTCACCAGAGACAGAGGGGGGAGCAGAACAGGCAGACCGACCGAAATACGCTGCTGAGGGGAGCAGCGGGCGAGGCAGGAGAGGTCTGCCGCACCATGTGGGAATCTCCCCGGCCGGGCATCGAACTTATGCCACAGCTGCCCACAGCTCCACAGCGCAGCGCTTAACCCGCTGCGCCACCAGGGAGGCCCCTCTGGCATGTATTTAACAGCAGAGTTATTTAGAAGGTTGAGAGAGAAAGACTTAGAAGGGGTAGCTTCATCTTCTGACCGCCTGTTTTACAGAAATATTCTGGCCGAGGATTCAGCTAGTAGTTTGGCAGTTGCGGGACTCCCCCGACTGGGATATGCCAGGCAGCAGGCCCCGTGGCAGCAGCCACACTGGATGAGACTACAGGTTGGGGGAGTCTTCCTGTTTTGTCTCCTGTTGTCACACACAAATCTAAAGGGGGAGACAGCAAGCCAGCTCCCAAGGCTTGCTTTCTCCCCCCAAAGGAATCAAAGGTAGGTATACATGGGGGCATGTCCACAATGGCCCAGAAGAAATGTAAAGTTAGAACCGCCCCGGCTAGAACGGGATGGCAGCTGCGCCTCCCTAAAGTTCCCCTTGGCCAGAAGCAGTCCAGGGTCAGCACAGAGACAGACCCTAGACAGCTCCGGGTCTTTTGTACGAAACCATTCCATGAGAAAGAATTCATTAAGGAAGGAGCTAAGCCTGGAAAAAGATTCTTGACTGAAAAACAAAACCCAAATGACTGTCAGTTCTGCTTCAAGTTTGAAAAAGATTTAAGGATTTCCCTGAGAGAGCAAGATCTCCGAAATGTTCTAAGTTTCAAAAGCTGAGGTCATGTTCTCTCAAGAGTTTTATATACATTTGTTGTGCATCTGAAAGGGAGACTTGATCGCAACTGCTGCTTGGATATAAAATGTTCAAGAGTGGATATTAAAAATAAATTAATTCATGTCATTGGGTCAAACCAAATCCAGAGATGGCTGAGCATGCTTCTCTTGGACATCTGGTTGTCATGGAAGCCGTGCGGAGACACAAGGGCCCCCGGGGCCCCCGAGTGCATGGGGCCATCCCAGGGCTGTCTGGCCTGAATCTATGCCCTTCCAGGAGACCATGTGTCCTCCACCAACAAATGCGCTGGTCTCCACCCTCCAAGCCCTTCCATCTGGCACTCACTGATGTGAGAGCTGTGGAGGAACAGACTTCTTTTCCTGTGCAATGTTTAGAAATAGATTCCTGGGAAAGGGTGGCTCCTGAATTGCAACTAAGCAGACAAGTAAAATTTACTGTACAGAAGATATTTTGAATTAATCTCAAAGAGCTAACCCAAAGGCATCATGAAATACAATGAAAACTCAGTTACCCCAGGACAAGTGGAGAGCCAGGGTCCTGGTGCTGGGTGGGCCCCGGAGAAGGCGTGCAGAGGAGTCCCAAAGTGAGCCAAGTGTAAGAGGAGCTTGGGGACTATCCCGTGGTTCATAAGGAAGGTTTCTGCCTTGACCCAGGCTGGTTAACACTTTGTGTGCCGGTGCCCTTTAAATTTACCAGCCCTTGGGGTTGGCCATTTTCTGTGCCACCGCATGAATGGTATAAGCATTCAATAAAACACACACAACTCCTGAACTACTGGATATTAAATAAAACTGTAATATCGCTCATAAAACACCTTACACTTTCACCCAAACAATGTGTAAAGCTTCTAGACTGAGTATGATCAAAGAAATAGCTCCTAATAGTTCCAAATAAATCCACCGTGGCGTGAAAAACCGGAGACTAGATGAACACGTATTAATATGTGAGAGGACCACAAAGTGTTAAGAGGGCAGAGGAGAGTTGTGGGCAGCGGGACCTCAGTACTTGCCACATTGTCATCCACTACCCCCATTCTGCCCCAACCATGCCTTTTTCTCTTGAAATCCTAGAATTGTCCTTTGTTGCTTCACTTTCTCAAATACATTAACATTCCAAATTTCAAGACAATTTTGGTCAGTTGTCAAAACATCATTTCTGCATTAAATGTACTCTTTTATATTTGGAGATGTGCTGCAGTCCCATCATCACCAGGACATTTATCTTGAGTTATTTTTCAGGGAGCACGGATGGGTGTCTCTCCTAGTCCATCCCTGCTCCCTCTCCTGCTGTGCACAGCTGCTGCCATGCTTGGCAGGGTCAGGGGTGAAGTAAGCATAGTGTAATGGGAAGAATGTGGGCGTTGGAGGCAGAATCTGGGGCTCAGGTCCTGATCATGCCATTCTTTTTTTTTTTTCCAGCTTAGCAATTCTGGGCAAGACTCAGTTTCCACATTTGTCATACAAGGATGCCAATTCCTATTTGCCTATCTGTTACTGATATATAAAAACTGATAATGTTGTGGAACTGTTCATAGAGTTTTGAAGTGAAGTTACACATTTTTCTCATAGGAAAAAATCACTAAGTCCCTTCTGAACATCTGGACAGAGATGAGGATTTTTCAAAGACAGTATTAGAATTAGTGATTGATGCAAAATGTAATGGCAGTTGTCGATAAGCAAAGAACTGTGCAGTAAATTAAAAGAGCAGTCTCCAGATGTTTTGAGATTTTGGAATTTTTAAATTCATGGAAGAAAACTCTAGCTCAGTAGACTGAAATGGAGCTTTGTTCTACAAGGCACAAAATTATTGGTTGCATCAGCAAATTTAATTACCTGCTCATACAGTGATAAAGTATGAGCAATGGCACATTTTAACTTTAGATCAACAGAAATCAAAACATAGGGGAATAATGATATTCAATGCTTCTTATTATATAACAATCCTTAAGAAATGAATTGACAGACAGCAGCTTTCTCTCCATCTTCCAGCTGGAAAGCAGAGAACTTTCTAATGAGGACTTCACTTCAGTCTCTGAGCACAAGCGTTGTTCTAACAAGTGCTGGGTCTCTGAGCTTCCAGAGCCACCAGAATCCAATCCAGCTCAGAGCTCCTGGGCCTTCGTTACCCCCCAAGCTGGGCCACCACTAGAGTCTAGCAGGAGGACCATCGTGAGCTGATGGAACAGAGCCCAGAAAAAGCAGATCTCTGAACTATTTCCACAAGTGCCACCACTTCACCTAATTCAATATGTGGAGCTGAACACCTATTTCCTGTCCTGAGTCTTTTTTTTCCTTCTCCTAAACACCCTTTACTTAAACATGTCAACAGCAATTAAGCCCCTAGCTGTTTAGAGCTTGGCACAGAGATACAATTTTGCTTAGCAGAGCTTGTCCTGCCACTTCTGAGACAACACATGATGTGTCCGTCCAGAATCCGGCACATCTGGGTGTGACGTAACTAGGAAATGAACGTATTTCCACCCTCCCAACCCCCCTAGCTGCACTCACCACCTCCCAGGCCCAAATGCTTGATCAGATGCTCCTGATCGAAGCTGTGGAAGACACACGATGCTGTGGACACAAGGGCCCCAACCAGCCCCAGGCACTGGTCAAGCCACTCCCCTGTCACGGCAGACTCACAGGACAGATGGCACTGCTTTGACTTTAGTTTTAAATGGAAAAAAAAAAGTTTCAAAATTACCTCCTGGAGCCAGTGGGTCTGGGGGCAACTACTATCAGCAGCAAAGGGAAGCGCATTACTACGTGCTGGCAGGAAATCTCCACTCTTGATGACAGATGTCTGCAGGGCAGGGCAGGGCGGGACAGTCCCATGCCACAATGCCTCACTGGCATATGGGGAGACTGGGAGGTGAAGTTTTAGTTCTGACTGCAGTGGATTAAATTCAGCTGCTGTTAGAAATGACGGAGGCTGCATTTCATTCCCCACACATCAGGGCTAAGAACTCAGTGCTCTCAAGTTGGAATTGCATCATTTTCAAAAAGAGGAGAAACAACCAATTCTTAAGCATTAAAATAGGTCATATTTTGCTCAACTTTCTATATACCAGGTAGTTTTTCTTTTAGGCTTCAGCATGTTGTTGATAATGGAAAACACAACCAGGATACAGAGAAGACAGGAAAATGAACACTTAGCCCAGTGCATGCTGAGTGAGCATTATAGTAAGCATTTTTTTTCTTTGAAATGAGCAAAAGCTATGAACTAACTTTTTTGACCACTTATAGAACATTCCATCCAGAACTGATGACAAATCGGGATGTGAAAGAGAAGGCCCGACTGGGGGTGCTACAGCCTGTTTGGGTGTCTGTACACCGATCCGCGAGTGATGGAGCTTGAGCCCTGGCTCAGAAGAAACGCTCACCCGCGGTGCCAGGTGAGTGGGCATAGCCCCGCTTCCTTTACACTAAATCTTGCTGAGTGGAAAGAGAAAATTGGGTGCATTAAAAAGAGAAAAGACCCAGAGCCCAAAGTCCTGGGTTATAAACTGGCTTCTAATTCCCTCCTCCTTCCACTGGAAAGAGATTCTGATGGTGCACCTTATGGTACTTTGGTATTAAAGTCAATTCATTGTTTCATTTAGTGATGGACGGACTCATTCAACCAGAGGCTGAGAATAGTACAGGCAGGGTGGGGACTGGAAGAGAGGAAGGAGATATTGATCTCCTGATCTGTGCGACAACTTGGGCAGGGAACTACTCCAGTCGGCCTCAGGAAGCTGGGACGTCCTCACAGAGGTGAGCCCCTACAGGAAGGAGGTCAACCAGGGGAAAGGGAACACGGAGTCACAGGCGTGCATGAGGAAGTACTAGAGAGAGCAAAGTACCTTGCCAGCGCCACTGCTACAGGTGCTTGCTGAAAGGGAGTCCAAAAAAGCGAAGCAGCGAACATGTGCTATCAAGCCTGAGATGCCAGGCCTGGTGTACTTTTGCATCCACTTTTTCATTTAATCTCAGAAAAGCCTGATGCTTGTAACTGTTTCTGATGAGAAAACTAAGGTTTATAGCATAATTCATCGTAGTTTAGGTGAGGTAGAAGGACCTCAGCAGTCTGTAAAACCATGTTCTTTCTGTTCCACAGCTGTCCTTTTAAAACTGAGAAGAAAGTCATGAAATACACTGCCCTAGACCTTACACACCAGGTAAGTCCTGAGTACAGCGCTAAGTATTTGTCTAAAATTCCAGGAGGAATAATAACTATGAATGCAGATGAGCTCAGCTCTACCAGGCGCAGCGCTATCATTAGCAAGATTTATGTTTATTGAATTTGCTCAATTTATTAGGTGAAAGAGATCAAATTGCTTAATGTTCAATTAAATTGTACTTGTCAAGGGCGAGGAAGTAGTGGAGTCCAAAGTCTTGGCAGGGTTTGGGTTCTGCGGGACTCCTGCAATGTGAATGCTCTAAGGAAACTTTTCACCGCAGACCAGTCAAGCTCCCGCCCCCAAGCTTCACCTAAGTGCAGTCACTCCCTGGGTTTTCCATTAGGTTGTGGTTTACTTTAGTCAGACTCTTAACTGAAGAAAGATTTGTGGGGTATGAAGGCCAGAAAAATGAAGGATCTCTTTTCTTTCTAGAACCTGGACACCGAATTTAAACATGCTTGTAATAGTATTAAACTATGCCACACATGAAAATCTTAAAATTATGATTGATCATTTATGAATATCATAAGGGCTGCCTGAAAGGTCTTCCCCATGTCTTAAGTATCTGGGGCTTCAATACATCATTGAGCCTTACATTCAGGCAATCTCAAGGGAAATTAGCAGTGAGGTAACTGCTAGTATTTGATAAGAGGTAAAGCAGAATGATATAAACAAAGAAGCAAGTAGGAGAAAAGTTCAACATGTCAATTTTCTAGACTGATCTACTTCACATTTTTTCCAACTGCCAGGACAGATAAATCATTCCATTTCCTCTTTTCCTGCTCTTTAAGTACCAATCTGGAGAGATGATCTGAGAAGTTCTCAGGAAAATAAAGTATTACAGGTAAGGAATACATTACTTTTTGTGTTTTTTTTTTTATACATGAACCCAGTAAGAATTACTTTCAAACAATACTAAGTCTGTAACAACAAAAGGAGAGATCATACAACCTGGTAAATGTACTAAAAGCTACTGAGCGTTTCCCCTGGAGAGGCTTAATTTTATGTCATATGAATTTCATCTCAAAGTTAAGAGAAACCAAAAAAAACCAGGGAAAATAAATTTTTAATATTAGGTCTGAAGTTCATATAACATTTTTATATTGGTAAAATGAGGAAACAAGACTAATTGATCTCCAAGGTACTTTCTAGCTTATTCTATGATTCTAAGTAAAAAATTACAAGTTTGACAAATACTAAGTAACCACCACTAGGCACCCTTGCCTTCAGGTGGCGTTAACCTGAATATTTTCATAGTGACAAACGTTTCAACACATTGCAAGCATGAATGGTCTATCAAAATTGCAAATACCCTTTTCATTCTTTTTTCTGCTAAAGAAACTGAGGTTCCAGAGAAACTTAATGACATTTCAAAGGTCGAGTCAGGATAACTTATTAAAATATAAAAACTAAGCCAAGTTAATAATGTTAAGCCAAGTTATCCTTACCCTTTTAAGTTGGAAGCAGAGAAAGCTGTATTATCTGAAATGTAACTCTCAAGGTTAAGAAATAACAGAGACAAGCTGCTATATCCATTATCATTTGAAAAGCAAGTTCTAGTTACAGTAATACTAAAGGAACACGGGACAGTATAATTATTCATAAATATGTATTTCATTCAATTATAAGAAATATGATCACAGTGCAAAGAAAAAGACAACTATTTTAATACCCCCTTCAATGTTTTTTTTCTTTCATTTCTATTTACCATAATCTGAACTGATTCTCCTTTTCTTTCTTGTCTTCCTCTTTGGATCTATTCCAAATCAGATACTCTGCAGCAGCTCCTCTTTCTGGCAGCAATGTCCTTGGCTATCTTAGGTGGGCGTGCCCAAATCATACATGGGAATGGCACCTTCTAGGCTGAGCAGTGCACAAGCATCACAACTGTTCACACAGCTCCACCTGCCACCGACACTCAAGGCTCAGAAGGAAGCATGAAAAGGTAAGCCTGCTTATTTGCTCGTCTTAATTTCCTTACTCTGGCTCTAATAGGACATCATTGTGGTTATAATGATAAAAAAATTTATTCTCTATTCAGAATAGTTTAGATAACAGTGCATGGTCAAATACTTAGCACCTGAATGCAATATAGCTCTTGGGAAATAAACACTGAATATAACTGACAGCCTAAAGTTCAACCAATGCATATGTCACCAACTAGTAATCTTTTCATTAAACTCCCCTCACTTATAATTGTCCAGGCCACTCAGACAACAGCTTGACCCATTCTCAAAATAATGCTCCAGTTTGTCATCTAGCAAGGTCTGCTCGTGCCCCTGCTGCACACCCCTCACCCTCACTCACTGACTCCAGGGATCTGGGTTTGGGAACTGCAGCTTCCTCTAGAACATTCCTCCCAAGTTCTGTCTCCAGCAATTTAGCAGGTATGGAGTAAATGTTCTCCTCTACCAGTATTTATGTTTCTTTTTAGCTTCCTTTGCCTTGAGGGAGGCCATGTCTACTTTTGTTTTTAATCAATGACTACAATATGATCATGTCTTGTTTTTCCTCTAATGCACCTGCCCAGACAAGGTTTGTTGTAAAAGCTCACATTTAAGCTTCATTTTTAGCATCCTTCTTCTGATACACTGTCCTTCCTTTTTGTACCGGGCTTCTCAGACGTTCCTGTCTACTGGTCCCCTGTTGCCAGTCCAGTATCTCTCACTGTTTGGTAAAGGAGGCCCTACCATGACAGCATTTTCTAGCTGGGAGTTCTGATTAAGCCTACAGTTTCCTGCCTACCATTCATCTGAGGGAGGAGGAGGAGCACTTAGCATCAAAGTGAAAACTAAGGGCCTCCCCGGTGGCGCAGCGGTTAAGCGCTGCGCTGTGGAGCTGTCGGCAGCGGCGACGCGAGTTCGACGCCCGGCCAGGGAGAATCCCACATGGTGCGGCAGACCTCTCCTGCCTCGCCCGCTGCTCCCCTCAGCAGTGTATTTCTGATCTGCCTGTTCTGCTCCCCACTCTGTCTCTGGTGAACCCTCTCGCCG
>PVIJ01007842.1:0-54246 GCA_004024925.1 Scalopus aquaticus | reverse complement strand
TAAATCTTAAAAAAAAAAAAAAAAACAAAGTGAAAACTAAGGCTGTTCCTTAAGAGTGTTTGCATAAGACGGGCATGGGGGTTGGGGCAGGTCCACAAAATGCAAATATTTTTTTAACTGGTTTTCTACCTTTTTTCTCTATCCCAGTTGTGATGTTTAATTTTATGTGCCAACTAGGCTGGGCCATGGGGTGCCCAGATAGAGCTGGCTGACCCTTACTGGAGCTGTTTTGGGATGACATTTCACATTTAAATCGGTAGTGTCCAGTGAAGCAGAGTGGCCTCCCTATGTGTGTGTGGGGCTGTCTCTTCCGATCATGAAGGCCTGCAAATAACAAAAAGACCAACCCTGATTTGAGTGACAGACTCCCCCCGCCCCCTTCACTGGCTCTTCTTGCCTGGCAGTGTTCGAACAGGAACCTCAGCTCTCCCTGAAGCTCCTGCGCCTGCAGAGCTTGACTTAACAGTTTCTATAGTCACATCCACCAATTCCTGACCAGTCAAGCTTTCTCCTATTTGCTTCTATTTCTCCGGAGAAGCCAGAACAATAAGCCAGCCTACTTTACAGTGCTGGACTTGGATGTCACCAGTCCAAGCCATCAATGTGATAAGGAATCTCAGTGGGCTGAGGTCACCTTATCAGGAGTAGGGAAAGGATCACATCAGAAACACGTGGGGGCTCTGGCTAACTTGGAAACAACAGAATATGCTCTGCCTCTCCCATGTGTGTTTGTCTAATTGACAGTTGAATCAGTCCTGAATTTTTCCACCCAGGAATCCCAGTTGGCTTTAAGAGGGCAGTTCTGCAACAGAGATAATAATGTACATTAAGCTCAGAATAGTAACACATTTCTATTAAAAATTTGGAGGGTTTTATTTTTTGGCTATTTCGCATTTAGAGAGCTAGCTACCAGAAAAATTCACATACAGGCCTTGTGATTGCTATTTAAAATAAAACTGACTTTAGATTTTATGTTGAATGAGAACTAAGAGAGCTGGATTTGTTAGTGTTATAAGAGCATTTTAAATACTTAAGATAATGCTTATTGGGATTGTGGGCTGCATTTTGAAGTATAAAGTATTTGAGAGAATATCAAATATATAATATTTATAAATTGAGACAAAATGTTAGACTTAGTTAACAGAATTTTGAGAAAAAAATAACTCAAGGAAATTGTAATCTACTCCTTAAGATATAAAATTGACATTTTATATAAAATCATCGGACTCAAAGAGAATGACAAAATGTGTAAATTCAGCTTCCAGTTTGTTGGAAAATCTAGGTTTCATTCAACATTTGAAAACTGAATATATTCAATGTTTATTTAAACCCCAACATTAAATGGTCCTTTCCACATATAAATCCTGCCTTTAACATTACAACATGTAATTTTAGGAACCCAGAGAGGACCCTGGAGGGGCCATAGGAGAAGCAACTTCTTCAGGATCCAAAGAGGTATCTGCTCTCATCCATTCTAAACACCCTTCCATCCCTCATCTGATTCCTGCTTTCCTTTAAAGAGACTGCTAGCACTATAACAAGTGGGGAATGAGCATTAGCTCAGTTCATTTCCTGGGACAGGACTGTGGTTTATAGCCATCACCACAAAGTATTTACTCTGTTGAGCACCTCACAAGTACATTTATTTCTCCAGTGACACTCTTCATGTTACTGCCATTTTACAAATAAGGAACCAATGATAGTATTAAATCATGAAGCGCTGTGCATAATTTACTACTAATTTTATCTTGCAGCAGTCCTCTTATACTAAGAAAAAGGATCCCCCTCCCACTGTGAAGAACCTTTCTGATAACAAATACTGTAAGTTACTTACTTGCCATTCTGTTTGGCATCCAACCCAGTTCCATGGGTACCAAGAGTTCAGTCCCAAAGAACCAGGCCACTTTCCACTAAGAATCTCCTGTGACCAGGACAGGCAGCCACTCAGTGGAGAATTTTAATTCTCCATTACAGTTCATTAACAGCTGCTCTTTCTTTAATGAAAATGCTTAGGATCTGTGATCAAAATGATAAATGCTGGTACACCCAGAGTATTCATTATAACCTCAGAAGAATTCTCAACTTTGGATCAAGGAAACCAAAGTAACTTGTCCAGGGTAACTGACAGAACCAAAGCCAAAAGCAGACCGCCTGACCTGAAGGCTGGACCACTCAGCATGCCTCACATGAACTATGTGCCAAACTTATTAGTAACATTTTTTGGAAACATGTTTCTTGGAAAAGCCTTTGAACTGTGACTGCTGAAAGGCCTTTTGCAATTACTGCCCAATTACAATATTTCTTCAAGTTTAGCCCATGAGTCAAATCCCTGTCTTCCTTCACCTCTCCCAGGGTACCAGGAAACTTCTTACACAGAGGCCTTCACGAGAATGGAAGAGGCCTACATGGATATGGGAGAAATCACCCACTGAACTGCTCAAAGACACATGCCAAATGTTTTCACTTCTGCAAAACCAAGTAAGAATTAGATTAGCTGTTAGAATATATTCAAAACATTTTGTCATGACAAATGATGTATAATGATACCCTTAGTTAATAAATACATTTAAATGATACAAGATTTAAATATAAATTATTCTCCTTTAGCAGTACAGCATAACTGTATATTATGTTGGTTTTACAGAACTGAATTTTAATTCACATTTCATATACAAACAACCTATATATCTTTTCCAAAATATTTTGCATAGTAGGTGCTTATTAAACAATATGGATAATTTAGATTGGATTTCAGATCATTTAATTACCTCCATATAAACCATTAGATGTGCAGTGAGAATAATCTATCTCATGATTCAGTGGGGTAGGAATGACCCTTACAAATTCTTTCTATTCCCAGATATTACAAGCCTGCCTAAACCAAAGAAGTTAGTATCTTAAATAAAACTGTCAGCATTATCTGTCTGCTTCTAGCATTATGTTCTTTCACTCAACGACCCTTTTTCAAACTTACATTTTACCTTAATTAGTCATTCATCCAACACACACAGGAATATAGCAATGGGTAAAGTGCATAGAATTGCCACCGTTAGAGTTTAAGTCTTACACCCTTTCTTAACTGACATATGAGGAAATCACAGTGGAGGATCAGCTCAGCACAGTAATTGGGAGAAAGTGATATCTTTTGACTTTTTGTCTAGAGTTCAAGACCCTTATATCATTATAGCATCTGCTTAGCAATTAAAAACCAGTATTTCTTTTGGAAAGGATAAACAAGTAAAAAGGGGATACAATCTTCATTTGCTAGATATGTTTTTCAATTTTTTATGCATGCCATCGTTTTCTAAACATGTTGCACTGGACATCATTCTATATTAGATTTTATAGACCTGTGTCATTTTAAATGACTGTCTAGTATTTTAACTGTATGTATACACCACAATTTTATTAACCAATTCCTTATTGGCAGAATTGATTCAAAATTTTCCTTGTTCTTTAATGACACAATTATCTGCCTGAGAAGTATATCTGTAGTATATACAAACTGTTCTCCAGCAAAACTAACAGTGCCTATGCCTCTACAGTTAGATCAATATTAGTGTTTACAAAATTAAAAAAATATTTTCCAGTTTCCTTTGTGGCACTTCAGTTGTGCCACACTTCATGTCACCAGTAGGTGGCATGCTCACAATGTACCAGGTGGTTCATCAAGCCATTTTCCTAAACTTCAAAGTTTTAGATCAGTAATAACTGGGTGATGGGCGTGGTAACATATATTTGAAGTGTGACCCCCCTTACAGCAGACAATGCTGTAAACCAATACGACAAAAAAAAATTTTCAATTAAGACTATCAAATCTTTATGTTCAAATTTACTTACAATAAGCCTAATTATTCTGATAATTCACTCACCAGAAATTGTCTTAGCAAGATAACCGCAGATAGATTCTTGAGTACTTTAAATGTGTTCAAATGTATCTAATTTTCATTTGTAGATTACAAATTTTCATTTCCATTAGATAATGGCAACCTATATATCTTATCACTCATAGGTAGGTACATTTTCAAGTTTATACTCTCGAGAGCAGTAAGACACAAAAACATTAAAATGCATTTTAGGCAAGTGTGGCACAGCAATAACAGTTTTGTTTACTGGTAATTACTTGCTTTAATTCATTTCTTCATCAAGTATATATATATTCATCAAATCCACACTCTCACTATTACCTATTATTCATAAGAGTTTGTTAAATACCCATGAGACACCACCTCTAATTTGGCTAAGCTTATTGTCTTGCTTTACAACTATAGTTCTTACTTTGTACACAACACATGAAACAATGCAAAAATCTCACCTTTAATTGTTCACTTTGTTAGCATTTGTTCGAAACACTATTTATCTAACCTGTGCTTGGAGGCTTCCGGGAAACCATGGTGGAGAGTGTATTCCCACCAGAATACCTGGGTTTCAACCAGTCACTGTACGTGAACCTGGCAGGCACGATCTTCCTGTGCTTCATTCTTCTTCCAGAGAAAGGTATTTGGACACCTACCTCACAGAACAACTTGGAGAATTAATAACTTATAAGATAGAAAGCATCCTAATAGTGCCTGACACTGTGCTATATACATGCTAGTTCTCTGAGTTTTTAAATCATCATAAGGGAGACATAGAAAAATCTAGTCACAGAGAACTTGTGTTCCAATAAACTCCACATCCACGAAAGATGTCCTTCTTGTGTGTCACTGAAAAATCCCAGAAAGATCAATGCAATGACCCACCTCTCTCATTTAAGATATGGTTTCTTTTTCCTGACTTGGTTTTCTAAACAGCTTTTCTCTCCCAAGGCTAGCATGATAATTAGCTCAAATCTGTAGGTCCTCCAGAAGCCAGTCGGCCTCCCTCAAAACATTTTAAGAACAGATAGCATTAAAGGGTATTGTGAAAGGGGAAGAGGAGGAAAGGTAGCAGAAGTGCTGGAATGCAGCTTCCAGAGGTCAAGGAAGGGGAGCTGTTAGTATAGGATCACTGCAACATACCACCCACTCTTGGATCTCAAACCTCCCGGTGCTGGGAGTCTGGCCTCCAAGACTCTAGCAGAGGATTACAAGGGGATTCGAGTAGCCCGGAATATACTAAATTCTGCAACTATGCAATTGTCCCCAAGGGAAATTACCCTGGTACCATCTCCCACCCGCTACTCATTTACCCTGCCTGGGGTACCAATTCACAGATGCCACGTAACTTCAGAGAACACCATTTAAGCTGCCATTCCTACTTCCTTCACGTACCAGTCTTCTCAGATGCAGCTGCTGCCTTAGCAAGAATAAGTGCCCAGATGTGTGAAAGCCTGCTCCAGAGCCAAGGCTTTGCTTTACACTGGATTTTAATGCTCAAGCTGATGACAAGTGCTGCGATTTATTTTCTAAAATTCCTCCAGCGCTGTTTCCATCAGTAACTAGCTGTTCCCACAGCAGTGCTGCACTCCCATGGAACTGGAAGGTTCCCTGCCTGACAGGTTGGGATTAATCCAGAGCTTATATTAACAAATACACAATGTGGCCCTTTCTCAACTATCAAGATAGTCATGAACAGGACACTTAAAAGACTCAATCAAACGATGGACAGGTCTTAAAACTCACATTTCTTTGTTGCCTCTTTGAAAAATGTGTAACATTACAGTTAGTTTTAACAAAATAAGTCAGACGTTGTTACAAGTCTCTAGACTGACCGGTGCCATCTGAGGGCCAGCAGCAGCCATTGCTAAGAATTCAGACTCCTCCCCAGCTGCCTCCATCTAGGAACCTGAATCTGGTTGGTTGGTTGGTTTTGTAAGAAAGGCCAGATATTTTTGTAACTGACATGTCCACTAGTATTTATGAGTCAGTGGTCTATGAGAGAAAGTTCTATATGAGAACAACCACTTCCGCATTTGTCCATCCTCAATTCACGTTCAGAAGATCTTAAGATAACTGTATATTTAAGATGCTTGGAATTTAGCTACATCTGAAAATACCTATCATCCAAGTGACCTAGCAGGGGTAGCCAGAGCAGCTAGGACCTTCTGAATACTTGCACGTGACAAGCACTATTCTAAGGGATTGGATATGAGTACTTAGAAACAGTTTTCAAAGTGTATTCCCTGGAACCCTGAGGTCCCTCACAGATATGAGAACCTAAGTAATTTTTTCTCCAACCAGGCCCACCAGCATCTTTGATTCAAAGATTACCGTTGTTTAAAAGAAAGATTTTAAACTACTGATTTTGAGGAATTGGGTGGTTATATGCTAGTGATTCTTGTTGGAGAATTTATAGTAAGTGCTGTGCATATGTAAGGAGTTTAGCAATGATATTAAACTTTGTAAAAACTTTGGCATATATTACCATTTTTCTCTGGTACCCCATACTCTCCCCAAAATATTACACAGCATGACTTTGTTTATGGAGGACCTGTTAAAAATGATTTTGAAGCAATATTGTAAAATTCACTCTTAACCCCAAAGTACTTGAATATTATTTTTTTTAAAGCCACCACATTTGATTTGCTTTTCAAGGGCACCGCCTTGTCAGATTCACAAGTAGTAAATGTTTACTAGCTCAAGATCTGAATAGGTCAGAATAAAGTGCAGCACACGCAGAGCTTTTGTAAGGGAATTTCCATCACAACAAGCCTACCACAACTGAATGTCAGGGTGATAACTAGCATGTACCCCACTGCTACAAAGCAGTCAGACACAAAGTCTAGCAAAGGAAATGGCCCACATTCATGATAAACAACTCACCGCCAAATATAAATCTCCTATAAAATGGAAATCTCCAACTCTCTAGAAACAAGGGCGATTCATGTGAGAGCCTTTTCATCCCTGTGACAACAATTTTAAAGACGGACTAAGCACTGGGTATGAGGAGAGAGGCCAGTATGAGTATAAATTTGCACAATATTTTTGGGGAGTAATAGGATAAATTTAAAGTGCATATTCCTTCCAACCTTGTAATTACCATTTGTAGGAATTCTCTTACTGAGGCACTCCAAGTATTGGTAATATACATGAAATTTCACAGCAGGGTGGTTTATAAGAAGAAAACCAAGATTGGGCAGGAGAGGAATAGGGGCCAGGAACACAAGCGCCCAATACTGGAGGTGACTACAAAGACCAGAGGCTAATAAAACAGTCTCTGCCATCACTGAACTTCACCATCATTCACCAGTTCTAAGATACCTTGAGCTGTAGATGTGTCTTGATATAACAGTTGTAACAATGTGAAAAAAGCAGCTTGTTCCACTTGGGTGTTACAGCTCCCATTTGGGTGTACAAGAGAAAAACAAAGTGTGCCTTAGATCCATGATTAAGATTTCAGCTTTCAATATTAAATAGAAATATAATAATAGCTTCTATAAATACATGACAGCCTGGAGGGAAAGGTTTGGATGCTAAAAACCAGTTGTTAAGAGTAAACATATTTAAGCATGGAGCTCAATTGAGATGGAGTAGGTAGAGAGAGACCTAACACCTTTGATTTACTATCATTATTTTTGAAAAAATGAAACCATAAAAGTGACGAAGAAAGATTTGTGGCAGGTCAGCACCGAGAAGATGGCATCTGCCTCCAGAGACAACAGTATAAACTAATTTTATACCACTCCCTGTGCTCCTGCCCTGCCTGCATTCACCGAGTCCTGGCAATCAGGGAGACAGCGATGCTCAGCTCTACCCCTGAGCTCAACTAGGAGGGGGGTGTGGGAGGGGGAGGTTCTGGTTATTTTTCCTGAGTCACAGCTGCTGTGGGCAGCTCTGGATTCCAGACCCAGCCTGTCTGGCCCCAGAAACCACCCTTTTTCCATTTCTGGGCTACTGATGACTGCCATCTATTTTTTGGTGCATTTGCTCTATTTTTGCTATTCATGTCCTTTTTATAGCACTTCAAATTGTTTCTTTTATGCCACATTGATTTTACTCCCAAACTTAAAAACTAAGTCATTAAATAGTTTGAAAGCTGCACTCAAATTAACTAAAATTAATACAATATACTCTTCTCAAATAATTCTTCCACTCTGGACCATTCTGGGAATTTTCATTATAAACTCCTTCACTTTAGACCGCAGTGTTTTTATAGCTTAAACAACGCTTTTTACCATCAAATACAGAAAGCTAGAGAAACATTCTCAAGGGGCTTTCCTTGAGTGAGTGGTAAGAAGACAGAGGCCATCTGTCTACAACCAAGTCACCAAGTTGTCCAGACTGGCCGCGGCTCTTTCCAGGCCGCTCCACGATGAGGACGGGGGTACAACCCAGAACTTAGCACATCACATGTGGCCCATTTGGCTAAAGGTTTAGTCCTAGAAGTAAAAGTTGAAAGCAACTTGTTCAAACCTCTTCCTTGTTTATTCTAACCCTGTCTTATCTCTCTCACAAAACAACTTGAGCAAAAAACAAAAATAACCATTTGAATTTTGACCTGTGATGATTATAGCCTCTAATATTTTGTTGTAAGCAGAAACCATCAGAAATGAAAACTGTTGCAGGAAATAAAAATTCTAAAGCCCTAAGGCACCAATTGCTGTCAAACTATACTTCTTTGGGTCATTTTAAAATCATTCTTTGGAGAAACAGAATGAGGGTTTCAAATGTGACGAGAGGGTCTGCACTGGGGGTGAAGCAGGGGCCGGATGTTTATGCAAGCATGCTCTTTCCTCCTACCTATGTGCCCTCTGAGGAAAGTCACATCAGGAGTGAGAGAGAAGATACATAAGAGAACTGCGAAGATTTCGAGGCGAACGGGTCCCCGAAGGTCTCCAGCAGGCGTGGGAAGGGCTCACCTGAGTCTTTCATGGGGCAGAGGGCGCACTGCATTCCCCAGGCCTCTCCGTACAAACAGCAGCACTCGGTGTAGGTCGTCTGCTTGCCCACAAGAGGCCGGCTACACACGTACTCGTCGCTCAGATGCTCCCAGCACAGGTCTTGGTAGACATCGGTTTCTTCGATTTGTTCTGTAAGGGAAGACATGGTTCCATGACAATTGCACTGTTATTCCTATTTCATAAACACTGGTGGAAGCCAGGGAGTGTCAAAGTTTCCATCCCTATTTCTAAGAGTGACTTTCCAAGTAAAAGTCTGAAGCCAGCCTGGTCTTTCCATGGACCAAACCTCAGTCATCTCAAACCCAGTCATCTCTCTAAATGACTGGGTGTCATTCCATCAGCTGAAATTCAACCTGCCCATCATGTTCCAATTAAATAGTTCCCTCCGTAGCGTCCCACCGTGTCCTCCCTGTCCCCTCAATATCTTGCATGTTCTTCAAAAGCCTGAGGGACTTCTCATTCTTTTAATCTTTGCTTTTGCACATTTCCTCCTCTGTCAAATCCTATCACTTCTTTCTACATAACATTTTTTGAACTCATGCTTTCTCACTCATTTCATCTGCCAAAGCCCTGGAGGTAGCGACACTTTGCACAAAAGTCCTCCATTCTAACCTTTCAACCTTTCGACTGACCTCTCCCGAAGGAGAGTTCTGACTGTGATGATGCAGTGATCACTTATGTCAATCATCAGTGGGACACCACTTCACTGGGGACACACAGGCTTTCCAGTCAGTGGACTTTGGGACTCTCCACCAGCTTGTGCCTGCCACCCTCTGTCCCGCGCGGCCTCATCTGTGCCCTTAAGTCCAGCCAAGGGAACTTAATTCTCTTTCCCTGAACTTACACCCTCCTCAGCTGCCTTTGAAGGTTAAGCGAGATGACCCCTTAGGCATGAACAGTTCTGCCATCAGCTCAGCCACCCTCTGTACTATTGTCCATTAAATGGGTATATTCCGGGTATTAGGTCTCCCCCCCACACACAGATGATGTGCATCTTAGAACTTCACATCTTGTTTTAATGATCTAAAATTACGCAAGGACTCATTTTGCTATTTTCCAATAGCTCACATTTCAGTTGAAAGGAAAACCCCGTGACACTTGGATGTAGACTTGCATCTCACATCCAAACATACCGTGTGATTCAGCTGGTCGTATACATCTTTTTTCTGAAGCATCTAGGACCAGCGGATGGGTACAGAAGCAGTTATAAGAGCCTTCTGTATTCACGCACTGACCGTCAATACAACTGTTGGGGTCTTGACATTCATCCATATCTTAAAAGAAAAAGAAATTGAAAGACAGTAAGCATTCAGTTCATCTCATACACTTACCAAACTACACACTGCTGAATTCAGCGCACTTTCCAGGGGCTGCCCCATTTTAATTAATTGCATATAATCCAAAAACAGAACATGGATTGGAAAAACAACAGTGCCCCAATGCTGACATTAAATAAGATAAAAAACATGTGGGAACAGGATATACCTAGAAAATTAAGATAAAATGCCTCTTTTCTGATCGTTTTTAAGTTACTTCTTTTTGCTAAGTTTTTCTGCCTACGGTACATGGTTTTCAGCTTAAGCGATAAAGTTTGGGTCAGTTTTTAAAAATGACTTTCATTTGTTTGATATGAGTGATGAAACAGGAGATTTCCCCAGACCAAAATAACACCTCAGTTATACCAGTGACCTGAATTATAATTCCACATTGAATATTAACTCTTTGTTTGAGAACTATGCATAAAGGTTTTCTTAAATCTTGCTCATGAAAAAGATCATTAAAGCATTTATGGATCTTTCCAACACACGATTCAGATTCAAAGAAACTCTTTTACTACACAGAATTACTTATTTTTTCCACCTATTCAATATATTTTAATGGCATGCCACACTGTAGCCTCTTAAAACCTACCAAAGCACTGCAATTTAACAGGGTCGTAGTATGTCCCCTGCTTACAGTAGCATTCATAACCAGGCTGAGTGTTCAAACAGAATCCATTTTTGCAAATTTCTTGTCCAAAGAGTTGGCATTCATCTGCATCTATGGGGGAAATGGAGAAGTAGATGAGTAAGCTTTGCTCTTTCAGTTAAAAAGAAGAATGTAACTAATGTTGGCTCCAAGTTTGATATTATAGTATTGATATTCAAAAAAATCGTGAAGATATAGCAACATAAAATTCAAGTTAGGCCTAAATCTCAGATGTAGAAACATATATTCAGGCTTGTCTGTGACATTTAGAGAACAATGAGCAAAACATCAGCAGAGAAGATGTATTTGTAAATATGGTTTCTGGGAGGCTGATGTTAAATCTGCTGAAATAGTCCCTGGATTCCAAAATGGCACAAAAAATATTCTCTGAAGAATATAACTTTTAAAGAAATATGCCTTTCTATAAATGTGTATTTTGGCTCACTAACTGGTTGAGATGCAGAAAACTTGCAAGAGCTTGATGGAACTTTATGAAAGTCTGTCTTAGTGATAGAACAGTTTGCTCAGGGTACTGGCAAGCGCATTTCTCCACAGACTCTAGAGAGCTTACTATCATCTCCAAACCCGTAAACTTAATGGGAAATGGGAATAATAGGGACATCAGCCTGGCAAGACTGAAAATAACTGAACAAGAACAATTCATGTAGAGGCTCAGTAGACACTCAAAAAAGATTTATCTATTGCTTTTATGCCATTAGTACTAGCATTATTCTAGCATTTTAGGACTAACTCATCCTCACTAAAAAAACTGGAGACCCAATAGATAATTGCTCAACTGACATAGCTAGAACATGGCAAAACCAAGTGCATTAGATGTTTGTTTGGATTTGAATCTAATCTTCCAACCATTTGCAGCCCCGCTAAGATAAAACAAGAAGGAATTTATTTTTATATAAAAGAAAGGATGATTTTATCCTGAAATGAAGGCTTCATTCTATAATATGAAGTGAGATTTAACTAGATCCTTGCAAAAACAGAGTATATGCTATATGTGAGCTCAAAACTCATTCAACACATGCTAAGTCTTCGTGCTATTTAATTGGTCTAAATCATATTTTAAAAACACATATTGAATTCTTATCCAGCTACTGAATTATACCATATTATTAAAACACTAGTTTTACAAAAATGTATGGGCAATATGTATGTACAAAAATGTATCCCAACCACTTATCAGTTTTCAATATTCAAAAACCATACAGGAAAAAAATTACTCTATATAAACAGTGTTCAATCTCTCCATTATGGACTGTCAAAAGTGAGTAATGAATATGAAAATACTCATACATATGGTTTAAATGTCACCAAAAAAGGCTGCATATTTATTTTAAAATTACATACTATGAGCATTACATATATAAAACACATTTACTTTTTTTGATGCTTGATCATGAATTTGTGGCCATGAGTAAAAAGTCCTAACAATGCCAGAAAGGGTTATAGAAAAGCAAGGATCTTTGCTTTTGTTGAACATAAAGACCAATATGATGGTCAAATGTCTATGGTGCTAACTAACATGATTTCTAATATACCTCTGGAATAAAATAATGTATTAAGTACCTACTAAGGACAGAATTTTGCATTAAGTACTTTCATATATGTAATCTCATTTAGCTCTCAAGACAACTTGAGACACCATTCCTATTACACAGACGAAGAGATGGAAACTCAGAAGGCAAGTGGTATCCCCCTCTCGTACAGCTTAATGTTCCAACTCTCCAGCCATGGCTCCAGAGAGTCCACTGGGGCCTTTCAGGGGTACAACTAAAGGTTTGTAATGAAATTTCCATGGCTCAAAAGAACACCAATTCCATGCAACCAAGCTATGCTTTGACATGAATCTGATAACACACATACACACACACAAACACATTGCCAACTGATTTCCACTTGATTCTGACCTTTGTAATTCTCACCACCAATGCCATAAGAGGGTTCTCGAGTGGGGACAAAGCCTTTCCCCCTAGGACACATTTCGGTGAATTCAGCTGATACCAGGAAAGACAAAAGAAGAAATTTGAATAATGAAAAGAAAATCAACATTTCCTTGAACATGTTTTTGAATTCAGTTTTGGCCTTTCAGATGCAGTAATTTTAAAACAAATCTTACCATCTAATTCGGGCAAATAATTTAGTGCAATCTCATGTTATGGTTTAGGTACAAATAAAGCCAATAACCTCATGCATTTACCGATGATTTTTTTTTAAGTCTATGATTCAGACATATTTCATTTGTCCAAGTTTTACTTGATACTGTGTCTCATTTCATCATTACTGTGATTTCTGCTATTTTAAAGGTTTTAATAAGAACCCATCAAGCAAAATCTTAACTAATTATACAAACTCAAGTTATGAATAATGCTCTGTCATTGTTAGGAAAAAAAAGATTGTTTTTAACTTAAAAATGGAATAAAACCGATTTACCTTTCTGCCAATTTGGGACCCCACTCTAAGAGTGCATTTTGTAATGAACAGAAATTTAAGAATTCATATTGAAATGAGGGTGATGGTCCCAGCCCTGGAAACAGCTCACTGTAAGGTCCTATCACCTCCACGGGACCATGGCAGGTACCAGTGTCATTCAAGGCTTTAATGCAGTAACCAAAGTGGGAAAATTCAAAGACCCGGGGGCACCACATGATCAGACGCCACTTAGTTGTTTCTTACCAGTCCCCACGACCGGGCAGGGGAAGATCTCACAGTTATCTCCCCAGCCGGCACCAGACGTACAGCAGCATTCCTGTTTGGTGACATTAGCAGCCAGCACGTTATCACAGAGACTGGCATCATTGAGATTATAGTAGCATTCTTTCTTTTCTTCGCTTGGCTGATCTACATCTAAGACTGAACAGATGAGAGAAAGTAAAGAGGAGTGACAGGACTTAGGAGACCTATATGAAACACAACAGAGCACAAAACACAATGGTGTCAAAGAGAGACGGACTGTGCCAATGGTGTTTCATTTACAGAAAATGGGTTTCCACTTTCAGGGTCAGATTTTTCCACTTTAAGATTAAAACGTACTTGAATCCTGCATTTTGGTGGATTTCTACCATACCCCCAGTGTAAATCTGTCAAAATCATTTCCTTTTACGTTAACCAATTACTTTATTCTTGTAAATTTGGCTGTGAGTATGGTTTCCATATATGCTCTCTAGCCAAACACAGGACCATTCTTTAGTGAGCCATAACACCTACTTAAGGCAATGAAAATTTTCCCCGACACTTGACTAGAGATGTGGGGCCACACAGAATATTAACTCCTAAGTGGTTAAATGAATCAAACAGGCTTCCAACCTTTTCTCAACAGAACAAAGTAGAAGATGGTAACCAGAAAAATACTGCAGCAACTTGTAGTCCATAAAATAACCTTTCATTACAGAAAGTCTAACTAAATTGTTGCAAATATATAAGTTTGAACAAAATCATGGGTGCCAGGTAAGGCCCAGGACACATTTCTTGGTTGGGTTTTAGTTTTGACTCAAATGCGTCCTGTAGGAAACTCAAAGTAATAGGAGAGAATAAAAAGGATAAAACAAAACCCATCCACTTTTGGATAATACTAGAAAGTATGTGATCCCATTAGATTAGAAGTCAAAGGACAAGTTTCAGCTTTTAAGAAATGATCAATATTTTGTGGCTAAACTTGAAAAGTCTTCTAAGCTCTTCCCTACAATATGCTATAAAGTTCGAATTGCTGCCTATGAACCAGCTAGAATTAAAGTTTTTTATTTTATGCTAAATAAGAAGCTGACTCCTGCCATGACAATTCTAATGAACTCTAATGAATTCTAATGAGCTCTTTTCATTAGAACTCTGCTGTTTTCATATTCCTGGAATCCAAAATCTATAGGGACAAGGGAAAGCATTTGCCAGTGGTGCTAAGACTTTAGTATCAATATTGACTTTTTTTGGAAGTTGGTAGGTAATTATATTAGGAAAATTGTAATCAGTTATTTTCATAATATCGTCCTACATATTTATTTTGGCAGGATCAGGCTGACTGTGAAAACTTGATTAGTATTCCAAATAGTACAGGTGTTTTTTAAAATGGGAGGTCATAAAATTCTATCAGAAAAGCTACCACTCTTTTTTTCCTCTCATGGCATGAAAAACAGGCAAAGTGATGAACAAATCAATTACATAAATATCACTCTCAGAACAGAGTATCAATGAGAATGCAAAAGATGCCTCCCATACTTGATTCTGGCTAATTCGCAAATTCTTCTGTCCTTGACAGATTTCAGTTTGGGTTCTTTAGCACTGATAATTAATGACAAAATGTTGATTCCTATGCAGCAGTTCATCAGTTGTAAACATTTGCTTTTTTGTGAAACTGAATAAAATCAGGCCCATCCCTCAACGCATCTAGCTTTTCAAGTGTGCAGAGGACAGAACTGTGCTTTTATCCACTCTCCTAGAACAGATCTCCACCAATTCCTTCTCTTTATGAGGGGCTCCAAGCTCTTAGATACAGAATGATTTGGGGACACTAAGGATAGATATTTTAAATTAATATTAACTCAATCATGAAAATTTAACAAACTTGCCCCTAACACTTGTGAATACATAGGCAGTCTATTACTATTAACAATTCTGCTCAATTATTTTATAAAGTTGACCTAAAATGCAGCTAAATGATTCATTTCTAGATGAATGTGTTAAAAATATAAGCCAACTGGGCAACACAACTAGAATTTGCAAACCAAATTTACAGTTTGTGTTAAAAAAAGGATTCAACGATTTTTGTTTTTTTCTTATGTACAAAGTTGTTAGTATGTGATGGTTTCTGTTACACAGTGGAATTCCATAGGTTATCAATGAAGATTACTATATGGATAGATAATCAAAAACTACAGTCTTCTGAGTCAATGAATGTCAAAAGTTGAATATATAACACTATACAGCTACATAAGTATATATGTAAGTACACTTACATATACTTAAATCTATGTGTATGTATATCATGCGTATGCATACATCTATAAGCATAGATGTATATATAGTATAAACACATATATACATATACTTATAAAGATATATAAGTATGAAACTATACACATGAAGGTACATATCAACACTTTTCTACAATGCTTCTTATACTCACAACATAGAAACTAAGAAACACAATTATCTTTGCTTCTGTCCTTTTTCTTTGGAAGGAAACTTAGGCTATTGCATAAGGGAAACAATCAATAACATCATTGTATTATTCCAGTTTTATACTGGATGTTACAAGTTTTGCTCTTATTTTCTTTGCAAGCAGTTAGAAAGTTCAATGTTTACACAGCTGAAATTGCGGGCTAGTCAGGCCCTCATCTGTGTTTGGAAAGAGATGTAAATTCTTTTTTAAAAATGGGTCCACAAAGGTCATTCTGTTGAAAAACTACAATTTCCCTATCTTCCTAACCTTTAAATAATTACCCTCCTAGAGCATTTTTCCACTGGGGGAGCACTCCAGTCAGGAAATAATCTGTGATTTCTTTAAAGAATCACAGGTCATTGCAAAGAATTAGGTCATTGCTTCTTGGGGAGGAGGGTTTCCATTAGGAAATAATAGTAAAAGATCAAGTCAATGTTTATAGAACATGTCAAGCATTAAAAAGAATACAATTTCTTAGACATTTCTTATTAGGATTAGCTATATACCACATATCTTGTGCCATGGACTTCTAATTAATAAGGTTACTTCTCTGTTTTTCGGATTTGATTTTCAGATTTGATTTTTCAGTTTGTATAGGAGGGGGGATTGACCTCTGTGTAGAAGCAGCAATTGAGGATCTGAACAGCAAAGGGAACTGCTTGATGATCAGTGAGTTTGAGACCATTTGCATGCGTGTTTCTGAATTCTTACAGAGGCCTTTCCAGGTGATCAGAGTAACCCTGCAAGATGGATGGTGCAGGTTATAAAGCCTCTTCACCCCACGGAAGAGAAAATGCTGCTAGTTGGCGCCAATGTCCTAATTCTAGTGCTCTCCTTGAAAGTCTTCTGCAATTCGGCTTCTCAACACTGCAACTGCTGCTCTTTAAGCCGCAGACAATCCCTGCTGGCGTGGCCGTCAAGTGTGCGTAAAATGCGCTCTCCTCTCTTGCTGAGTAAGAAGAGAGAGTCTGAGCTGCAGGCACAGCTGTATAGCTGCTTCTAGAAGCTCCTTCCTTTCTGACTGATCAGGTGGAAGAGGGTATGTTCACTTCAAATATTGTTTCCCCAAACATGTCTAATCTTAGGTTTGCTGTTGGGGTGAAGAAATCTGGAACATTGTTTTGGTTAAAGCAGACAGGAGCATTCCAGATAAGCCTTTGTCTTTGCTTTCACTTTCCATCTGCACTGTGTCCTGAGCTAGTCCTCTCCACACCTTCCTGGGATAGTCAGGATTATGACAGTGACCAAAGAGTGATGTCATAAATACCTGTGAGCAAAGAGTGCCCCCCAAGGAAATGCCCACTGGAGTTCCTAATAAGGACATAAATCTGTGAGTGCGTCACAGTTAGTAAATTACTCTCAACAGAATTATTTAGGAAGCTTTATTCTCTTTTTTTATTTCTAAAATCACCACCATCACAAACGTTTTATACCAACCCATGCTTTTATGAGAAAGGGAATGCTAGTATAATATCCTGAGGAGGAGTAAAAGAGAAATTGAAAATTCATTTATTTTCTAGTTTCCTTTATTTGCTAGTTTCCAAGTCTTATCAAAGACTTGGAAGACAAGAAGTGTGTGTGTGTTAACTGGAATTCAGGAGAAAGACATTGGTGAGTTTCAGAAAATAAGCAGTAACATAGGAATATAAAAAAAAAAAGGAAGACTAAAGAAGGTGATTTTAGATGGCAAAATATATGACAGAAGTCAAAATGAAGGTTAAAAAGTAAAGCACAGAAGAAAAAAGACTTTGAAAGAAGAACGCTACACTGTTAGCGGTCTAAAGAGGGTTACTGGGTGGGGGGTCAGGTCATGAGGTGCTGGCAGAGCAGGAACTGGGCACCTAAGTCACACAGGGATGGAGGGGGCAAGGTTATCAGGGAGGGCTGCCTGGAAGAGTTGACATTTGAGCTAAGTTTTTAGAAATCAAAAGAAACAACCGGCCAGCAAATAAGGTGGGATAGGGGAGGAAGAAGAGTAAAAGGTACAGCTGTACTTGGATCTGTGTGGTCCACAGAAAGAGTCACAGACTTCTGCAGAGAGCCTGAGGGCAGGGCAGAGATGCACTAGCAGGTGAGGAGTGATAACTGTGCTTCCAGGTTGTTCAGCTAGAGGACAAGCTGGCTCTGCTGGAAAAAAGTCGCCTCAGGGCCCTGCAGTTAAAAGGCAGGTAATAAAATACTTGCCAGATTGAAAGAAAGGGCTTTTTTATTTGTTCTGGGGAAGGAGTCAGAAGACAATGGAAGACCTGAGGTTGGACCAGGAGTAGGCTAGGGAGAGGGCTGAAGAGAAGACCAAGTGTGATCTATAGCCATTGCTACTAGCGACTGGAGATGTCAGGAGAAGCAAAGCCGGGAGACCATGGGGGCAAGAAGTGTCCTGGAAGCAGGTTCAGGCATCATGAGAGAGAAACACCAGAGAGGAGCTCACAGACACAGGGGGCCAGGAAGCAGGAGCGGAGACAGCAGGCCACAGCAGCCGGAACACACCATCACAGAAGCCATAAAAGTGGCCGCCAGAATAAAAGCCCCTGCTGGAGGAACACGTGACACATCTGGGGATGCTGACAAGGAAACGTACAAACCATCTCTCTTCAGGCCTGTTTAGAGCAAATTCTAGGGTTCAGACTGTAGTTCTGATATAACAGTATGAGTGAATTTTGTAAAATTAAGATAAAAAATACAGTTTGAGTCTGTCGCTCTGATGTCAGTTCATTACATCTCTTTATTACAAACTCATTATTTTAATAAAAATGTTATTTTAGATACCATAGTAAGCAGAAAATTTCATGAAAATAACAGCATCATTTGGTAAACTCTATCTTCTTTGAATATGGGAAGAAATCTGACCCTTTTTTTTTTTTAAACAAAAGAGTGTATTTTCCTAAGCTTTACCTACACTTATGGTGTAGCTCCATTACAAATACACAATGAGACCTCAGGAGTTTCATGATATTTTACAATGTTTGCATTCTAAATACTGTGGTCTTGCCATCTTTAATTTTTTTCCTACCCAGGGTCTTTTTTTCCAATCAGAAATTATTTTAAAAAACTCTTTCAATGTTAATTTATTTTACAGGTTAACTAAGCACATTGGAAAAAATAAAAACCCTACTCTGCCAAATACAACGGCTGAACTGATATTCTATGTGGTTTCCTGCCTTTAAAGAAAAATGTCCATACACAAAACCTGCAGTGGCCCTCGCTAGGACGACAGAACTGTTTGAACTCCACTGTCAGGGTCCAGAGCCCAATTTGCACGTAGATCCCCTAAAAGCCAGGAAACATTGTTCTTTTCTTGGCTTCACTAGTCATTTAACCCAAGCACGTAAAGGACCAATTTTCCTTCCATAGAGTGTGAATCGATAATTCCTCATTCATGTGTGGGTCAGTTATGTCTTTGATACAAAGAATAATCGTTTTTATTCTACAGAATTAGCTGGGCATAGGAGGGATGGGGCATGAAAGGAACACAGGCTGGGATGTGGAGAGGCAGTTTGACAGCAGGAGGCCCCAGGGCCAGCCTGTGCTCCGCCCGCAGAGCTAACATAGGTGACAGCGGCCTGAAAAGAGGATTAAGACACAGAGACTTACTGCGAACAATGTCTGGAGAGGAGAGGGACAGAACCTCTAATTCCCTCTTGGGGACTTGGGCAAAGCTTGGCACCTTGGTGGCAGCTAAGCTGACTTTTAAAGGTTTGAGGAATAATTCAAGAAAAAGAGGCCTGTAAGAAGAGCAGAGGCAGAGGAGTCGGGCGAAGGCCGTCCCGGGGCGCAGCCTGCCCCGGAACAGCAGGCGGGGCTGGGTTTGAGGGTGGGTGCGTGGAGCGTGGAAGATGAAGTTTGAAAGGTTAGGGTGTAGAGGATCTTATTGCCCTGCTAAGAGATTTGGACTTCTTGCTGCAGGCAGCAGGGAGCAGTTGAAAGTTTTAAGGAGGATTTCAAACCAGATTTATGTTTCAAAAACAAACCGGCAGCAATGTGGACGGAAGTAGAAAGGAGGGGCAGGAGGCAGCCTGCTGCCAGGATCTGGGCGAGAGGTGCTGAGGACTCCCCCCCGGCAGTGGTTACAGGGGGGCAGGGAGAGATTGGAGGCCACCATGAAGGCAAAATTAGAGACGTTATGATGGCATGAGCGGGAGGGGAGAAAAAGTATTCAGGATTTCTGATACTGATGTTTGGCACTAATGAGTGAGCACAGGGAGATGAACAGGTGGGACAGGCAACGATAATTCGCTTGGGTCCGTATAATTTCAGGCAGAGATGGATGCTTACAAAAGACCCAGGTAGAAAGGGCCGATAAGCAGCTGGAAACAGGAGTAAGGTGCCTGGGGAGAGGGAGAGGCAGAAGATACTTACTTGGCAGCCAACCCATGAATTCCGGTTGAGGCCGAGAAGAGGGTAAAACATCCCAGGAAAACAATGGAGTCAAAAGAGGCCCAAACATGCAACTCCCTGGACTGTTATTATTTAAGGAATGGGCAATAGAAGAATCTGAGAAAGACAGAAAAGGACCAATCCAGGAGGTAAGAGGATTCAGGGAAACTATTTCCTGAAATCAAAGGGAAAAGGGAGGAAGGGAGATGAGACCCCATCAAAAGATGGATTCTCTTTCAAAAGAGGGAGCCTGAGATGAGACTGATGGTTTTAGCAAAGAGATGTTTCCAGATTGGGGGGTGGAGACAGAGAGGGGAGAGGGAGGGCGGGAGGGCCATTTCACTGGGAAGGGGAGTCTATGACGGTGATCTCAGTGTGTTGAGGCTCAAAGGGGAGACCATTCTATGCAGCAGGGGAGTATGGCTGTCCCTCCCAAGGATCTGGAGGCTAACAAGGTGACAGATTATCTTTGCACAGTGACACTGCATGGGATTTTCTCTTTTGATATGTTTTTTTTCATATTTGCCAAGTTTCTACGATGAATATGTATTATTTTAATAATGAGAACAAAAGAGAGAAATAAAATGAAGAGAAGCCAATTTTGAGAAGAATTTAGTGTTAGGCAGTCCTTAGCCTCGAGAAGTAGAGCAGTGAAGTGGCAGGAGCAAGGCAGGGCTCCTATGCCAATTCTGCTCAGCAGTGGCTGGCTAAGCCTAAGAAATGGTTTCAGCATAGAGATGCTCCTCTCTGGGCCTGGCTTTCCTTACTGAAAATAAAAGCCATGCTGGAAAATCACCTAGTTGGTTTTAAGACTAGAAGTCTCGAAGTCTACCTCATGATGTCTGAATAAGCTCTCAAATATACCAGGGAAAACTGATAGTTAAAGAAACCCAATAAAGCTTCACGTAAAAAGTATTTTATAATACAAATATTCACTCCCGTGTATGTTTTATAAATTTTGGTCTTGTTTTATTTGCTTTTCTGAAAGTGAGGAACACCTACATCGATTATAATATATATGTATATATTTAATTGTGTTCTTTTTGCTATATGTTCTGCTTTAAAAATAAAATTCAGTGCTTACCACAGAACCTCCTGTGTGCACCAATCAAGGTAGAGAACAGAGTTTTGTGGGTAAGGCCTGAAGGTCACAGTTGCCAAGACTAAATATTTACTGCTTCCTTTAGAGTGCCCAAAGGCATAAAGTTTTTTATTGAGCAATTATCACAGGCACTGAGGAAATAAAAGCTTCAGACTATATTTCATATCCGTACCCTCTTACATGTGATGAGTGGTCTGGAATGGACATTTTTCAGTTATTTCTGGTTTTAGACACTGTTAGGCAATGTACAGCAATGTAAACTAGTGGCCAAAGGCGCAGGCAGTGAAAAACATTAGACCAGACCTAAAAAAAACTAGCTGGGCGCCAAGAAGCAGCTTAGAAATAAAAATCTAAGGCCATTAAAGTTCAAGAGTACCTTCAAGGCCACCCGGAAGTGTCCTGCTGGCAGTGGGCGCTTTCTGGCCATATGTATCCCACCTGCCTCTGGGGAGACACCCACAATTTCATGAGGCAGGTAGTGCTGCCCAGCTCCACTTGGGTCCTGGGAAGTCTCTGCACATGGATCCGAAACTGCCTCCCTGATGGGCCCGGCAGCCAGGCCTGTCCTTGGCCTGCTGCCTCTTCCCGACTTACACTGCTGCTCCTTGTCGGAATGGCAGATGTCCGGAGGAGCTGCTTTTGGGTTTTTTTTTTTTTTTTTTTACTGACAAGTGACATGTTACTGCCTCTCTTACAAATGTATTTTCCCTTTCCTAACTCCTAATTCTACTGAAACTGTTCAATAAGGATGAGATCTCAGCTGTTTCTATGTCTTTTGTGGGATGGAATGAATCTGAATCCTTGATTAAGGACTTTAAATTTGATAGTGTTTTGTTCTGTGTAACAGCAGATTTTTCCAATGGAGTACGATACAAAGTATTTTTTTAGTGTTCTTTTTTAATTATGGTCACATGGTTTACAACACTGGATTGATTTAGAGGCATAGGCCTTACATGAGACACAGTTTTAACAGGCCTTCATCTAACTAACTGGTCAGACTAACCGATGTTCGTGGGCCTGGAGAAAACCATCCCGGGCAACGTGCGAAATGCTCCCAGTTCGTCAGCCATTCCTGGGTAGGTTCACACACTTCTATTCTTACAGGTTGAGCAGATTTATTTTCAAACATTCTGCACCAGTGTATGGAACAAGCAACCACATCATTGAAAGTATATAAACTACTAAATTATGAATATGAATAGGTCAGTTGTTTCTAGGATAAGGTAAAGCTTTAGAAAGACTAAAGCAGACTCAGTAAAAAGAATGTTGTCAAATTCGGTGTAGATAAGACAACTACAGAAAACTGAGAAAAACTATCAGAATCTAGAGGGATTTTTTTCACTCATTTACTTTGCAGAGACTTTTCACTTCTTACTCAAAGTGGGCAGTGTAGATAAACGCATACTAGTTATGGTTTATGCAAGATCAGCCATGCAGAACTCTAAGGGACCTGGCCCCTTCTTTGAATATGGTGAATGAATACACATTTAAATGCTTTAAGTTAAAATTTAAATATGTAAGAGATCTTTTTCATGATTTCTGGTTTTAATCACCTTTTTCAAACAATTGATCAATTATTGGCTTGACTGGTCCCTTAGGACACTGCTAGAGGGCTGCTAAGATGAATGTGACACCGCAAGACAATCTGAAGAATCCATATAATCAAGGTTTATCAAGAACTGTACAAACTGAGATATGGCAGAAGTCAAAGCTGCCAAAGAAGCTTATTAATAAGCTTTACCAGTTCCTGCTTAAGTCAGAATATATACTGCCAAGGACCAGTAAAACAATTTGGCAAGTAGAAGCCAGCAGAAGTTAGCAGAAGCCAGCAAATTATGGGGACAGTATGCAAGAAACCCAGGAATTTAAGGAATATATATAATGTTAGAAGAAAGAGAAACTACATAGTCACTGGAAGAGGAGCTTATGTTCTTTGAAAAAGCAGGAGAGTACTACTCTACTGGAAGAACTTTCCAGAATGAGTCACTCAATGAGATAGCAAGGAGATTAAGGGAGAAAAAAGGTAAAGCAGGTGTTAGGGACTTGGTTATAGAAAAACTTAATAGGAGATAAGGAACACGGCTTACAAGAAGAGGCACTGCGAAGTTTGAAGAAGCAATTTACCATAAGTTAGTCAGGTTCAGCAAAAATGGTCTCATGATCCTATTAAATTACCTTATTATACAATTAATTTTGAAAAAGAAACATTTTAGGGCTCCAGACATATATCATAAATGAAGTTATGTGAACTGAAAGAGCCATTTCTTGATGTTACTTAAAACATGCCAGCAAAAAAAACATTTGCAGTTAAATGGTCCGATATTTCAGAAGAGATTACAAAAAGGTAAGAAATGGATATCCCTCGTGTTTGGATCACAGCTCACAATTTAATACTTTCTACAGTACATTGACATTAACAAATGGCTTTTACATCTATGATTTCTTTTAAAATTCATATAACTCTGAGAGGTGAATAGAACCTACTTTACAGGTGAGAAAACTAAAACTCATAGATGATGAATGATGTCCCCAAGCTTACACAGCTGCAAAGTAGTAGACCAGAACCCTGGTCTTCCAATGTAAAGTGTTATTTAAAGTTTTGAAAAGAAAGGAACAAATTTAAATTTCCATTAATTCCAATAGTTATGTTTTTATGAGTTCTTTCCTTCTCTCCCTCCAGAGATTGCGGTCATTGGAATATCTTGCTTTTTCACTTAGTATCGTATAGTATGCATTTATCACAACTACTACGCTTTATACAGATCATTTAACGACTGTACAGTATTATGACACATGAGTTATTTCACTCAAAATAACACCACAGGCAAGAGGCTACTCTAGAGAACCCCAAGACAAATAAGGCAGAGACAGTTACTTTCCCAACCCCGTTACGACCAACCAGGCTCTTGTTTGCTTGTTCTTGTTACTGTAGTTAGAGCAGAGATGAAAAGTCTTTTCTCTGTGGCTCATGTGTCACGGTGCTCTCACGTGAATGAATAGTAGGCCCCACCCAGCGTTCCCTCTCACCTTCCCTTCACAGACCATAGTTTTTAATTCTTCTCTGTTCATTCGATTCTGCACCCCCACCTTTATTGAAAAATCAAGAAGAAAAATGTGTATGTGAAATATTTTTATATTTTATCCCCATCCCTTATCAAGGTAGTTATTTTACACTGAACGAGTGTATCCTATTGAATAGTTCTGAGAGCTACCGTAGGACATGAATAGAGCCAACAGATCAATGAAGAATGCTTGAAGTTTAAGTAATGTTCTGAGGCAGTGACTTCCAATAACAGCAAAAACCACCAACACTGAGCAAGAACTAAAATGGTCTGTGTTGCATGTTATTTGGCTCTCAAAGAACCATTTGGTCTTACTTTCCCTAAAACACAACCAAGCAAGAGCTCCATGGCACAAACCAAGAGTGGTCTGGACATTAATTTATCTAGAAACCCCTCAGCTCTCCATTGCAATCTGTGCCCTGACAAGACAGCCTAAATCAAATTTTAAATGAATGCAAACACAGCCACTCTCTAAGCCAAATTCTGGAAAAACACCTTAAAAATTCCAAGTGGAAGTCTTGTAGATCCTGAGAGGCCTGTATGTTACTTTTAATTTAGAGAGGTGTCAAGATACCTTTCTCTAAGGGCCAAGAAAGAAGGATGAGGTAACCGAACACCGAGATGACGCCATATTAAACCCCAAGCAGACAGCTGTGTTGTACGCAATTCCCAGCAAGTGTTCTCATCATTTTGGATTTTTTATCCTACACTCATGGCATCTCTGGGGTGGAGGCCATCGAGCTCAAGTAATCACCCCCCACATCCTAACTCCATTGGTAGGGCAGGCTCAGAAAGAGAAAGGAAGCTTCCAGAGACAACACTGTGCCAGAATATTTGGTTATTTCTTCTCTCACGCCCAGAGTGTTTAGCCCACATCTGGGTACAGGTCCCTGAGAGGGCCTGAGACTTACCTGTGGGGGTCCGAGAGCGGCACTGCCCAGTCATGGGGCTGTACTCCTGGTTCTCGTCAGCGCACACACACAGGAAGGAGCCCTCGACATTTTCACAGAAGGCTTCACCACACACGCCACTCAGCAGCTCACATTCGTTCACATCTGGAAAAGGGAACACAGATCGAGTCAGACGTGTGCCTCGTTCCCGACAGCTCTTTATTTCACCAGCTGTGCCAAGGCTAGTAGTGTCTGCTGGAAACAAGGGGATCCCCACTGAGCCATCAAGCGCCTTCTGCTATTCAGGGAAGGGGCTCCTAACATGGGTGGGTAGGATTGGTTTGTATGAAAGGGCCATGAAAATGCAAAGTTACAGATTTCAATTTGGGCTTTAAGGGACACCCCAGAATGATACTGCCCGCATCCTATCTGCTCTCTGACCACATATCTTCCCTGACTTTTTGACATAATGAAGCCTTAAATAACAACACTCTTCTTTCAGTTCTTAATTCAAGGAAAATGAGCAGCCCCGGCACTTTAGAAACCATAGCATTCTTCAAACTTATTTTTAAAAATTGCTTTTAAATCTCCTCAAAGTCTTAAAATATAGCTCTCCAGCAGTCAAAGTGCCCTTAATTAAATAGAGCTCAGATTGTGAATCCTGTTAAGAAATGAAGGAAAGAGCCCTGCAAATATTCACTAGGCTACATCAGTCGTTCACGTGAAACCAGTAACTTCCGATTTCACTGCATCTTCAAAATCCTCTTGGTGCTCAACAGTGTAATTTCTATTTGTCTAAATATTTACCTTCTGTACTTAAATATACTTAATTGAAACACAGTCAAGATATGGAGGAGTTTATTTTATTCAGCATTATGCAAGTACATAACCCTAAAGAAAGGTTAACTTTCTGCCATACCACCTTTTACCTTGTTTTCTCTGAAGACCTTTTATGAGTGCCCAGTTCAGCAAAGTACCTGAATCCACATCTGAAATGCTCATGTACTTTATGAATTAAACATGTACAAACATCAGCGTTCATGAGCACGCTTAGAGACGGTTTATAAAAAGTTAAAAATTTGAGCAATTACCCAAATCACTCAAGGAAACAAAAAAAAAATATTTTCACCTGCTATCCCCAGTTAATTGGACAAAACGTTTATGCATTTTGACTTATTTGGATAATTACCTCAGTTTTCCATTTCACTCTGTATATAAACAGATATAAACCCAATGAGCTGGTTTCATTTATGAAAAGATATTGTAACCTAAAGTTAAGCTCAGAGTTGGTATATTTAATCAACCTAGACAGTCATAATTTAGACCAGAAAAATTGACTTTAAAAATTTGCCAGTTCACATTTATCAGTTTTAGGAAACTGTCAAATGGAACTTTCTACTTTCTTAACTTGCATTATTTACATGGCTATTGAAACCTCTCCCACCAGACCACATTCATTCAACAAAAAATATCTTTTCGTTTACTTCTATGGGCCAGGCACTTGGGAAAGAATGATGAGTGAGGCAGCCCAATTCTACCTTCATGGAGCTCAGTCCAGTAGGGAAATTAATGAGGTGACCCCAAGGCCAGCAGTGAGTAGCACAGAGCACTATGCCCAAAGCTGGAACAGTGGACCGGAAGTGCAGGGGTGGATTAGGGAGATGATGTGGGAGCCAAGCGCCCACAGGAGGAGGTGATAAGGGTGCGTGGGTGATAAGAAGGAGTGGAAGTGGGATGTGGCGGGTGTGGGCAGCCAGAGTCAGAGCAGAAAAAGCAGAAGGTTGGTCTCAGCTGATTCATTTCTTAGACTCTCTAGAACACTCAATGTGGTAAAGTGCGTCTAACAGATGCTCAGTTAAGAGTCTCAAAAAAGTGAATCAATACCTACTGCAGTCCCAGAAATGATAACCAATATCCCCTCTGTGAGGTGGGGGGTTTTGTGTGCCAAGACGAACCTTCCTATGGGCTCCATGTATTCATCTGGCTGATAGAGATGGGGGCTCACCAGGGGGCTGCCGGGGCTCGAGGAGTCGGTGGTTCAACTCCTGGCAGCTCAAGAGTTAGCCCTTCAATGTGCTGAGCACCGACAACCCCCTCAACAGCAGCAGGAGCAGGAGGGAGAGACAGACTCTCAATCACATGGAGTTTTTGCCATAGAGAAGGCGCTGCAGGCGGCACACACGGGGTTAATGACCCCAAAGATGTTGTGAGCATATCAGAGAATGCTGATGGTGTCTGCTGCACGGCGCGGCACGGGAGGAGGGGCCACAGCTCAGCTCAAGAGTGAAACATGGAGCCTGGGCGATACCTGGGGGGATGCCATCTTAATGCCCATCTGTAGGGCGGAGTGGGATAAATCCAGACTCAGAGAAGGGAAGGGGGAGAGATTCCCAGCAGGAGGTGCAAACAACAGCCAAATAATCGCGGAGTTTCATGAGCAGCCGCAAGCAGCTTTCTATTGCACTGACATACAGGGTGAGGAAGGAAGTGATGAGGCTGAGAAGGAAAGTGGGGACCAGAACCCACGACCTAGTTAATCAAAATCCTAAGTGAATGGCTGGAGATTTGTATCACTTGTGTTCTGGTCTGAAAGAGATGAAAGCAGGAACTAAGCAACTACCATAGTCTTAGCTTAAAACTGATTACTATTCAGGTGATTTTTATTATTACTATTCCAAATAGATTTTTGTTTTCCCAGCTTAATCTGGATGGGAAATGAATTAATGCCTCAAATGCAAATTTCCAAACTAAAAAGGGACTGAGTCCTCCTCAGGGTGCCCTCCGCCCTGTCCTCAAGGTGGCTATTTTTTTTCAAGAAGAGAAATAAAGGCCCTGTTATTTGTGAAGTTTTTGACTTAGTAGCCTTTATTTTCTTTTCCATTTAATTGCACTAACTGCAAAATTGCTTCATACAATGCAATTGATTTAAAGAAATAAGAGTGGGTCAGAAAATGAAATATAAAATATTGGCTATGTGAGCCTGTGTTGGACCATATTCTAAGACATCTGATGATAGTCAAGAGCCCTTCCAGCTCCATCAGGCCTGGAACAGACTGAAGAAATAGAGTTGCACAATCCAAAGCATCATTTTACGGGTGTCATTCCTGGAAACGAAAAGTCTTGCCAGCGCTTTTCCTTAAATGCGCTGCCCGAGGTGGTGCATTCTGAAGACAGACAAGCTACACCACACACCAGACTTGATTTCCTGTGCGGGAGGGACTCAAGTGTTCTGCATACTCAGCTAAGAGTTTAAACAGATGTTCTTTTTAATATACATTTAAATTCAAGGTTAGACTTCTATATTTCTTAATGTCCCCAATGATTTCAGGAGCATAGGCTATTTCTGGCTATCGCCAAGTTGTATGACAAAATCGAACCAGGTTGAAACCCTGCCCCAAGAGCCTCACCTCCAATCTCTCTTGTTATCGGCAACTTTGATTTCTTTTCAACAGATGTGAGACAGGTTGGGGGGAAAAAGTCTAAAAACTCACCCACACACCCTTGCCCATCCTGTGGGGCTTGAAAGCCCTGATAACAGAGGCAGCGGAAGGAGCCAGCCGTATTATCACAAAACCCGTGCCTGTCACAAACAGTGTTGTTTACACATTCATCAATATCTGCAAAAAAGACATTTAACATCAGACACAGAACAGACCGACAAACACCAGATAGTAATGGATTGACAGAGGCGCCAAAAACCCCGCTGAGTATGAGATGGTCAAGTTTACACAGAAGTGAACCTCAGGAACATTTGTCAAATAAATAAAATGTTTTGATGAAAATATCTTAATCCACAAAATGTTGGGTTCTAGGAGAAAACATTTTTCTTTAGGAATGTTTTCAAACTGAAATGACAGCTGCAATTGCCATGGTCAGTGTTTTCTAGACGTTTTCAACTCGTTATTTCCAAGGAGTGAAAGTATCATCACTTTTTTCAGTGGTGGTCAGTGATGATAGTTTATTCTGCAGAGTTGGGGGATGAAAGAAGCCTGGCCTGTCTGGGGACTGTTTTGCTCAACCATACAGATAATCTTTATCAAGTCTACACAGCATTCCCATGAAGGGGAGAGTAGGGAAGAGAGAAAAGAGGGAGAGGGAGCGAGAGAGAGCAGGAGAGAGATGGAGACTGGTGAATTCAACAGCATAGTCAGCCAGTCACAGTTACTTCACCAGAAAAGATTCACAGTCACCCAGTTAAAGCCACTCAAGGTCCTCAATGTCAACGTTGTCTCATATGATTAGCCAGTGATGAACCTGTATATTCATTTTGTTCTCGACAAACCTGATAATGGTCTCTTGCCATTTTCCCCCATTAATAAAAATGTTCTAAAAAATGTGATCTCCCAATTGGAAAGTTACCAGTGGGCTTTCAGTTACTAAATTTACTCTCCGCTCTTTCATTCCCTTTCTCCTTGTTCACTGCCACGCCACACACTTCCATTCACCAGGTTCTCTGGCCTCTTTGCCCCTGGTATTCACCATCCCCAAACACAAGTTTTTGGAGAACAATTAAGAAAATGCAATTACTACCTCCAAATGCATGTGAAGAATTTACTTTCATATTTAAACAATGAAACAAGATAACACCTGATAAAGAGACAGAATTCTGTTTTGGGTAGTTCATAAAATGGAGTTTTTCTCTTTAGAAATTTTTCAAAGGCAAGTCCAAGACATTTTCTAGAGGAAAAAAGATACATGCAAGGATTTTCAGCAGTTGTCTGACTTTCCTTCCAAATCAAGATTTATCTACCAAGATTAAATTCAGAGATTGTCTCACTTCTGCATTGTAAAATATGAGTGACAATATAAGTTCCCTCAATCATTTTTAGCTCAGAGAAAATCGTGTGTCCCCTCTCCTTTCAAGGCTGGTCTTTTCTCCCAGTCTCTTCTCCCTCTAGGCCTACCTCTTCATCTTTTTCCAGGATCCTCCTCCTTTCTTCCCTCACTGCCTTCAAAAACATTAAATTCTCTTGGAAAAGCTTTCACTGACCGTGATGCACCTACTGTGCCTTTCCATTCCTTCTACTATTGCAAAATGTCTCAAAAGATCTACACTCATTTCCTTTATTTCCTAATATATCTCAATAGCAAAAAGGAAGTAATACTTATAACGCTAATATTGAGAACATCATCACTGTGTTCCTAGAGTTACTGCAGTGATTAAGATGAGTCCAGAGTGCCTGGATGCTGCCTGGTACGTAACATCAAAAGCAACCAATAGATGGCGCTACCGTTATGAATTAGGCTGCTCCTTCAATAACCACACCAAGACAACTACAGCAATTACCCCTCTCCTCAATGACTTAAAACTGACTTTTCAACTCTTCATCCTACAGCCCTCCTCTGAGAAAAGTCACCGATGACAGACCCATGATTAAGTCCATGATCATTTCCCAATCGGTCACGATCACCCTTGACTTCAAAGTCTGGTCAACAGCCCCTCCTCCCTGAACTCTGTCTCTTCATGACCCTTGAGAGATTATTCTTCTTGGTCTGCCTTTGACCACTTTGGCTGGGCCTCCCCCTTTCACAGCCTGATGGTGGATGTTTGCCAGGGCTCAGAATTCCCCCCCCCAATCCATCTGGGGATCTGCGTGTCCCTTACCCTCCCCTCTCCACCCTCTCCAGACCCTCCCAGCTTCAATCACCACAGTCCTCAGAATGAATCCCAAGTCTTCCTCTCCAGCCAGAATCCTTACTCTAAATCATTTCCATTTAACCATCTCAAATTTATCAAACCTAAAAAAAAAATTCACTGTCTTCCTAATACACTGCATTTCCTGACCTTAGTGAGAAATCTCTCTCACCTCTATGCTTCCTTACCTTCCTACATCTCACCTCCCCAACTGGAACTCAAAATTCAGTATTATTTCATATCTTAAAAAAAAGCAGCATCTAACACAAAAATGGCATTCAATCAATCTGTTCTTATGGATTATCAATGTCAGCATAAGGCTGGGATTATAATTTATTTGCTGATCGCAACCATAAAAGGATAACTGTACTGTGTCATCAAATCATGTCAAGCAGGCAACTGCTAGCTTCCTGAAATGGGCATTTGTCAGCAATTACTTGATTCGTTGACCCACAGGATTTAAGGGCAGAAAGAAACATACACATCCTTCAATTGCCACTTATATACTAATGATTTTTTGGTCTTTCTTAAGGGTTGGACTCTGTCCTTTAGAACCAGTTACCTATGGATGTGGTTACCATGAATGAACCCTTATCACTGCCCTCGGCACCTCTCCTCCATTTCTCCTATATTCCCTTCATCAGAGAATCCAACCAGTCACCCCAGCCAGAAATCTCACTGACCCCCTTCCCTTTCTCAGACTCCAGCCCCTCCCTTGAACCCTCATATCTGTCTTTCCTGTACTCTTCATACTCTTAATCAGTTTCCTTATCTCAGTCTTGCCTCCTTCCTCCCAAACTATTCACCATCCAACAGAAAACCCGTCAGTGACACTCTCGCGCTCAGAATGTTCAGCGTTTCCTTTTTGGCTAGCGGATACCGGAGCAGACAGCACCCTGATCATCCATGTCTGCCCACAGCCCTTAGCCGGCCTGTCAATGTGTAAGCAGCCTTATTAGCATCAGAAAGCTCGCTGGACTTGAATTCCCCCTCCGCCAAGCTCCCCCCATGGGCCGAACTCATGACTTGGTGCACCACCCCTTCTTCCACTAGAAATGCCACCAGCCCCTTCTTCTGCGCTCAGACAGCCCTCCTGGCCCCTCAGGACCAGTCCAGGAAACAGCTCCTATGTAGCATTCCATAGTCACTTTCAGAGATGAGATTCCAGAGCCACTCCAGAGCCCGCTGTGCCAACATTGCGCTTTTGGGGGCTATTTTTAGCATGGGATGTCTTCAACTGAACCTCACCAATAACTTTTTCCCTGCTTAAATGAAACAGTGGGTAACAAACACAGAGGCCAGAGTTACAGCATCCAGAAATCTGGTGACTGTTCAATCCAGAGTCTGGAAGAAAAATCTCTTGCCTCCCTTTGTTACTCATGCTCTGCCGTGCTGCACAGGATGATGCCTCGGGAACTGAGTCACTGACCCAAAGGTGAACAGGTCCTGGCAGTTACGGATTCCCGGCAGCTCGCTGTGTCAGACTTACTGTAACAGTGATCAGCAGAGAAAGTTGAGATGAGCAATATCTTGGATTTGAATGAACAGGGGAAAAACCCCCTGGTATGCCTGCTGGAGAGCAGCTCCTCGACAACTAATATTTTATGAAAGTGATATCATGTAACTCTCCGCAGTTCTGTTTTCAACAATGAGGTGAGGTCATAGCTTAATAAAAGGACAAGGTTTATTTCACTTCTGACTAATGACCTCTATAAAAAACACTATTTCATTAGAATTCTCTGTGATGATGTGAACTATTTTCTGTTTTGAGTCTTGTCTATAAAAATAATCATAATAACTCCCACAATTAAGATCGACTCTATAAAAATACATCTACAGGGCCTCCCTGGTGGCGCAAGGGGTTAAGTCACAGCACTATGAAGCTATCTGCAGTCACCGCAGCAGGAGTTTGCTCCCCAGCCAGGGAGCTTCCCACCTGCCGCAGCAGACCTCTCCTGCCTCGCCTGCTGCTCCCCTCAGCAGTGTATTTCAGTAGATCTGCCTGTTCTGCTCCCCACTCTGTCCCTGGTGAATCTTCTCACCACTCCACACCTCTGGCCTGCATCCCAGCTCTTGTATGCATAAATAAATAAATCTTTAAAAAAATACACATACATGTTAAGAAAATGTATTGTTATGCTAGAAAAGCTCTACCAAACCGCCAGCCTCATTAAAAGTGAAGGCCATACTGTTTTTGCTGAAGTTGAATTTGGAATATGAAACTAAACTGTGGATGATGGAACTATCACAAGCTTTCTTTTCACTTAATGAATTCTACATCTATACAAGACAATTTTGTGGGGTGTCTATAAGAACCCTACATGATATTACCAGCACTCACAGTCCCACAGATGAGGGATGCAGGAATGAAAGTCGAAATAGCTCTTATTTGGCAGCCCAGATGAATCAGACACACTGCCATAAGAAGCACTGCTCTCGCATGCCAGTGTTTGCTATTTCTGTTTTACTAAACAAGGCAGATAGGAGTACTACTGTTTCAATGGAAGTGACTTCAAGACCAAGAACAGTGATCACAAATGTGACTGTTCCAATGACAAGATTACCTAAATATCAGAAATAGAAAAAGAGCACAGATCTGGGCAACTGGAACTACCAGGACTCAGTGTTAAGTGCCAATGTCCGGCAGCCCCACACTGGGGGGTCTTGACTATTGCCTATTTGACAGGTCCATTATCCTTGTTCATATACTTCTCAGCGGACCAAAGGCCTTTCAACAGCTACTGATTGTCACAGGGTTTCTCCATACAAGACCAGCATTCCAACCGTGTGCCTGGAATTCTCAAATAAAGGGTGGTGCGGAGTCACCATCTCCCTTAGGTAAAGTCAACTGTGCAGTAAGGTTAAAGGATGGAAAGGAGGTGTGACATTTTAGGGTCAAGGTAATCCTTATTTACTCACCCCCCCCCAAAATCACAACTATGATCAAAGACCCCAACAAAGAAATTCTTAACACTTCATTGAGTCCATTAGATGTTCTGTGTTATATACCTAAAAGTCTGTGGTTGGGGAGGGTGGCATTTTTGGTTTTATTTTTGGTTTTATTTTTTTAGAAAAACTCTTCCTTATTTGTTTCATCTTGAATTTTTAAAAAGGGCCCTTTTTCTTGCTTTCTTAATACCTCCTAACTTTGTCCTGTTGATTTTCTTCTTCCTTATTCTGAACAACCTGTTGGAGGAAGGAGCTCACTGATAAGCTTTCCATCCGCTGCCGGGGGCTCTACGGGGGCAGATGACGGGATGTGTCACTTCACCAGCAAAGTCTCCACAGCTTCTGCAAAGCTGGGAAGACGTCGTCCTTGTGTCAGCAAAACATTTTCAGATGATATGGTTCAACTCAACTTGAAGGGCCGGGAAGGGTTATCCAGGTCAACTCCTTCATTGGAAGACCCAGAAAACTGAGGCCTAGAGAGGGAAGTAACTTGCCTCAAGGTTGCCCTGTCAGTTGGTAATTAGTAGAGCTAGAGCTGGCAAAGGAAAAGGAGCCTCGTAAAGGAACAATCTTCTGAATCTGACTTTGTGGCTCTATCCATCATGTTCTCTTGCCTCCTGACCTCAGGGGTGGTTATAAAAGGTTAGCCCAGTAAGGAATGAAAACACTAAACTGTGAGCCCAATAAGCATGTGGGAGCTGTTTACTACAAAGGGAGGTCAGAACACACACTCCTTGGCATGGCACTCACTGACTTATAGTTTAATGGAGTAGCCTCCCCTCTAGTCTTTAACCAAGGCCATGCTATCAAGTGTCATCAGACTTGGAATTTAAATATCCAAGCTACTGCTGGTTCCCCAAATTATGTTACTTTCTAGGAGGTCCTTGGAAGAAAGGCCTGTCCAGTACATGGGTGTACAAGTGACAGAAGACCCCAGGACTGTGTCTTGGACTGGCTCTCTCTGTAGATCGCTGTAAGAAGGAAATGGCCCACTACTTCAGTCCGGAGACTCTTGACCAACGGGAACTGGTAAAAAGTCTGGTGCCAGAACCTCTAAAAAAAAAAACAGGGCCAAAGAAAAGGGATGTAGGTTTCCTACTTCAGGGGAACTCCTTATTGAAAGAAACAGAAGCCAACCAGGAGACAGCAAGTTCCAGCCAAGAAGTGAGACGGAACAATGTTGAACCAGCTGAATAGCTGCCCAAAGGAATTTTAAAATGGCATGGCTGCAGGCCCAAAAGAGATTAAGGTTTCTTCACAACACAGGAGGAAAGCCAGGATTAAAATGGAAGATGAACACAAGACCTAAAGAAGAAAAAGAAATTAAATTTAGCCAATAGGAAATTAAAAACTTGATTTGGAGATGGTCCAGACAATATAGGATATGGAAAGAGACATTGAAAAAATGCGCACTGAGGTCTGGCCACACTGTCAAGGCTGGGAAGTAGGGGCCTTATGTGCTATGAAAAATAACTTTGTTCTGGGAAGTGGGGATGAGCCAGAAACCAGCAAAAGATGGTGTCCTTGCGCAGTTTGACTGACAAGCATTGCCTGTCAGAGAATGGAGGAAATCTGGGTGCTCCAACGGGCATAAGTCTGTTTGGAAAGCTGCTAACAGCCTAAGATAAGCAACCAGAAATGACTGAAGTAGCAAATTATTTCTAACTCAACTTTCCAGCGCAAGAATTCCAGAAAACAAAGTTGACCAATGAGAGATGACTTTTCCAGATTTGGAACTCACTATTTTAAAAGAGATTTATTTACTATAATTCTTGAAAGCTTATCCAGAGCAGTGTCCCACTCGATGCCTGTAAACAGAAGTTCCAGAGAAATGAAATCCACATACTGCTGATTCTAATCCACCAAGCGGTAGACAGTGCTTCAGTGACAGACACCCCCTGAAAGCCATCTTAGAAATCACAATCACCACCCCAAACATGGGACTCGTCCTGGATGACGCCCCCACAACCAGTCACCACACTTCTCAGACTTACCTCTGACTCCAGCTCCAATCTCTCCCTACCACTCCAGTCTTATTCGGGGCCTCAATGTCTTCACCCGAATGCCTGCCATGAATTTCTAACTGCCTTTCTCATTCCAGCCACTCACTGCTACTCTGAATCCACCCTCCAAAGTGAGAAAATCATTTAACTACTGAAATAGTTCGACAAATAACTCTTGCTTAGCCCTCTTCAGTGTCTCTCCGTGGGCCTGTCACGTGCCTCCAAGGCTCATCTACTTTTAGATTCTCAAGTTACTTTTTCTAGCTGGCCCCTCTGCCCCCATCTTATGTTTTCTCCTTCTTTCCCTCCTGACGGGACATGCCATCAGGATCACACATTTCCTGCTATCATCTTAAAAATAACAAAGCGCCTCCTTGCACATAATGCCTTTAGCAGGAACCATATTTCGCATTCCCCTATTAAAGGTTTGGAGTTCTCGAATACAAACTGTTGCTCATTCTAGTCTCACATGATCTTGTGTGACTTTCATATACTGGACTCCACCCAAATGGCTTTTGATAAAGTCACCAGTTTGTAAAATCCAAATCTACCTCAACAGATTCTCAGTCTATTACTTAATCCAGCTGACCTCTCTATTTTGTCTTAACACAACCTCATCCCTTGGATTCCAGGGAGCTATATGCTCCCGGCTTTTGTTAATACTTTGTCAACTCCCACACAGTCTCTTTTACTTCACTCCTAAATATTGATGTTTCTCAGGATCTAGTCCTAGACTCTCTTTTCTACTCCTTCCATGGTCTGTCTTGATGACTTCATCCATTTCATCTTTCTAATAGATTCTAGCAACATCTACAGTGATGACTCCCAATTTATATCTCTGACCTAGACTTTTCTTCCAAGCACAGGATCTAACTTTATCCAACTGCCTACCTGCCAACCCACACAGATAGTTAGTTCATAGGCAAATCTAATTTAATATACCTAAATCATATTCTTCATTTTTTAAATTTTTCTTCATTTTTTACCATGTCAGCACAGATAGTACCACCAAACACCTACTTGCTGAAATCTAGGACCAGTTTTATTCTTAATATTTTAAGTTATTCTTAATATTCCTTCTTCTATATGATGTCTGTCCCATCCAACACTGTGCTTTAATCTGAGGTTCAATATCGGAAACATTTCATCAGCCTTTCACTTTATTTCTCTCCATGACACTGCCACAACTCTGAGCAGAGCGACCAATATGTCCAGCCTGAACAGCATCCTAGAAGACACCTTGACTTTTTCTGCCTCTTTAATCCAACTTCCAGAGAATATACACTTTAAAAGTACAAATTACATTACTGAATTAAATGACACCCCCGTCCCAACATACACAATACACATGCAGGATGGTAGTGAGGATATATATAAACTAACAGAAGGAAAAATAAAAAGAAACAAGTAGCAGATGGATAAATGGAAAGTACAGAGTAATATACATATTTGAACCTCTCAAAAACTAGGCAATTACATTAACTGTCTATGAATTAAATGCTCCAATAAAAAGATAAAGATCATCATTTTGGATTAGAAAAATTTAACTATAAACTGCTTATGAAAGAAATACCTTTCAATATAAGAACATGGAAAGGTGGGGAAGGATAAGCCATGTAAATTTAAAGACAAAACAGGTTTAAGGCAAGCTGTACTAGATGAGACAGTAGTGACATTTCAAAGGGACTAAAAGGTCAATCCAACAGGAAAATACAGAAGTTCTCTACTTAATTCTTCTGTCAGAAAAATGATGCATAACTCAGCAAACTAAAATTAAAAACAAATAAGCTTTCATAACAATAGTGGGAGATTATAAAATATCCTCTTTAGCAAGTTATATAGAGGAAAACCCAGAAGGGATATAAGTAATTCGAACAATTACAAACTTGCCCCTATTAATCTATATAGATCTATTAATATAGATCTATTAATCTATATAGATCTAATAATCTATATAGATCTATTAATCTATATAGATCTAACCACAGAATACACCTGGTTTTCAAGTAAATGAAAATATTCACGAAAATTGTTATCTTGAGTTACAACAAATTTCAAGAATTGAAGTCACTGAATGTTCTCTAGTCAGAGTGGCACTGACCTAGAAATTAGTAACAAAAAGAAAATATCTGAATATTAAGGAAAACATTTAGAAATAAACATAATAGAAATGAAAAAAATCAACAGAAGTTGCTTCTTTGCAAAAACTAATGCCCCAAGAAGATTAAGAAAAAAACATAGAAAACACAAATAAGAAAATGAAAAATAAAAGGCTTCATTACACATTCTACAGGTATTTGGGAAATAAGAGAATATTATGAATAACTTTGTGCCAATGAATTTGAAATTTAACCTAAAATGGGTCAATCCCTTGAAAAACAACACTTACTGAAACTGTCATAAATAGAAAAAATCTGAAATCTTTTAAATAAATCTTAACTGTAATATAAAAACCTTTATAATACCCATAACAAAACCTAGCCCAAAACTAGGCCAAATGACTTTATTGGTGAATGCTTCGAGGAATCTAACGTAGAATTAATAACTTTGTACACATGCATTTCCAGAAAACATAACACTCTTCAACTCAGTCTATGAAGCCAGAACCACCTTGAATCCATAACTTCATCGACACTTATTAAAAGGAAGAACAACTAAGGTTAGTCTCTCAAACATGGAAGCAAATATTCTAAACAAAATTAGCAAATCGACTCCAAGGGTATATAAAGAAATTACATCATGACAGTTCATCTTAAGAAAGCAAAGGTAGGGCCTCCCTGGTGGCGCAGCGGTTGAGCGCTGCGCTGTGGAGCTGTCAGCAGCACGCGATGTGAGTTCGACGCCCAGCCGGGGAGAGTCCCACATGGTGCGGCGGGCCTCTCCTGCCTCACCCGCTGCTCCCCTCAGCAGTGTATTTCTGATCTGCCTGTTCTGCTCCCCGCTCTGTCTCTGGTGAACCCTCTCGCCGCCCCACGCCTCTGGCCTGTACCCCAGCTTGTATGTATAAATAAATAAATCTTAAAAAAAAAAAAAAAGAAAGCAAAGGTAGGGTCTCCCTGGTGGTGCAGCGGGTTAAGCACTTCAGTGCTGTGAAGCTTCAGCGTGAGTTTGATACCCAGCCGGGGAGAATCCTACATGGCGCAGCAGACCTCTCCTGCCTTGCCCACTGCTCCCCTCAGCAGTGTATTTCAGTTGATTTGCATGTCCTGCTCCCCACTCTGTCTTTGGTGAATCCTCTCATCACCCCCTACCTCTGGCCTACACCCCAGCTTGTATGCATAAATAAATATTTTTTAAAAAATAAAAAGAAAGGAAGCAAGGGTATTTCACTAAAAAAGCAAATATGGCTGAAATGTGTATGTGACAGTGGGCACTGGAAATGGGCTGTGATACAGAAGCAAGGACAGTAGCAAAAGATAGATCTTATCTGGGTTCCAGTGCACACAGTCTGTATTATGGTTACTCCATAGAAATAAACTTTTATCTTGTTTTTAAAGTTCATGTAATCGGGGCCTCCCTGGTGGCACAGTGGTTGGGCGCTGCGCTGTGGAGCTGTTGACAGCGGCGACGCGAGTTCGACGCCCGGCCGGGGAGAGTCCCACATGGCGCGGCAGACCTCTCCTGCCTTGCCCGATGCTCCCCTCAGCAGTGTATTTATGATCTGCCTGTTCTGCTCCCGGCTCTGTCTCTGGTGAACCCTCTCACCACCCCACGCCTCTGGCCTGTACCCCAACTTGTATATATAAATAAAAAAAAATAAATCTTTAAAAAACAAAATAAATAAAAAATAAAGTTCATGTAATCACCTAAATAGTACATCTCAATAGATGCAGAAAGGCACCTGCTGAAATTTAAAACCTTTCATGATAAAAAAAAAAAAACACTTAGGTAAACCAGAACTAGAAGGGAATTTCCTTATTTGATATGGAGTACCTGTTTTGAAACACCTATAACAAACATTGTATGTAACAAAGAAATATCAAGTGCTTCCCCTGTTGAGATGGGGAATAAGACAAGGAATTAGCTTTCACTACTTCTGTTAAACATTGTAGCAGAGGTAGTGGGCAATATGAAAATACAAACTATAACTGTAATGAAATAATCTAGCATTACATTATTTGTAGGCAACAGAATTATCTACATACAAAAGCCAAACCTACAGGGGCTAAAGTCAAAACACAAAATCAATCTGTAGAACATATGTAATGTTTTTCCTTAGAAATTTACCTACATGCTATATGACCCCTTGCAAGAAAAGGGAATTCTTTAAAACTCTGTCTCAAATATGGTATCTTTCTTTAATCTTTATAAAGAAATGAAGAATTATCATGGTATAAATTTTGTAATCATTTGCTTAGAATTGTAACCACATTATGTTTTCAGAGCAGTCTAGAAATCTGATATTCGAGGACATAGGGTTCAGTAAGTATGAATATTTAAACAGATAATGGAAAGTGGGACATTTAAAATGGAAATAAGACATTTAATGTTGAAGGGGGAGATCAGATTTGACTGCTAAGCATTCCTGAGACACGGGATCTGCCCAATCTAGCTCCCCAGGTGCATTTCCGGCTCTATCCCCGCCCCCAGAACACACTGAGCACCCCTTCATGCATTTCTCTCTATTCTACATGCCCTTTCATAAGTTTACAAATAACAGTAAATGTCCTTTTAAACAAGGGTAAAATGTTTTCAAATTGGCAGTTTTGGTTTTGAAGACTTGACAAGTCCAGAGTTGGGTTTTTTTTTTAAGTATTTAAATTATGTCCTAGTTCTTGTTTCCCCTAGGTTTTTGCAGACAAGAATGTGGGGGAACATACACAGAAGAAGGTTCTCTCTGTGTCATCCAAAACACGGTCACAGTGACCATCCTCGATGAGATCATTTGAGATTAACTGCTTACCAAAAAAACAATCCAGGAAGAGTATTTTGGCTTATACACTTCAAGCTGCACTAACAAACTCATTTAGGGAATGAACAAGAAAATGGGGCAACCGCTTTTTGGTTTTTGTCTTTTTTTAAAAAAAAGATTGATTTATTTTATGCATACTGTAGGCCAGAGGTGCAGAATGGTGAGAGGATTCACCAGAGACAGAGTAGGGAGCAGAACAGGCGAATCTACTGAAATGCACTGCTGAGGGGAGCAGCGGGTGAGGCAGGAGAGGTCTGCAGCACCATGTGGGAATCTCCCTGGCCAGGTATCAAATTCATGTTGCAGTGGCTCTAGATAGCTTCACAGTGCTACGCTTAACCTGTTGCACCACCAGGGAGGCCCTTGTGTTTTTTTTTAAAGATTGATTTATTTTATGCATACAAGTTGGGGTGCAGGCCAGAGGTGTGGGATGGTGAGAGGATTCACTAGAGACAGAGTGCGGAGTAGAACAGGCAGATCGACTGAAGTACACTGCTGAGGGGAACAGTGGGCGAGACATGTGCCATGTGGGAATCTCCCCTGGCCGGGGATCAAATTCATGCTGCAGTGGCTCTGGATAGCTTCATAATGCTGCAACTTAACCCACTGTGCCACCAAGGAGGCCCTTGGTTTTACCCGTGGAGGGAGTTCACAAAGTGTAGGGTCTGTGCTGCAAAGGGCCTCTGTGCTGTGAGCAGCTTGGAAAGCTTCAGTCCACACATACCTTCCACTCAGAGAATGGGGACGTGGGTGGGGCTGAGGGCGCTGCACGGGGAAGCGCTGTATCTGCCAGCTGTTTGGTCCATTACAATAAAACCTCAATATTATAGGTTAAAATCCCCAACTGAGTATCTGTGACATTTAAAGGAAAAATTCTGAACGAGGTAGAAAATTTGTGTATTTTTAATGAGACACAAAACATTTTTCCTTTTCACAGAAGCCCAGTAAGTCCTCTATGCTTTTGAGAAAAAGACAGTATAATGTGAAAAGCCATTTTCTACCTATTTCTTCTCACTGTGAACAAACTGACACAATAGTATACAAAAACTAGAAAAATGAATGAGGAAAGAAACACCTCTAAATATTTAAAGAAATGAGAAGAAAGCTATAAAATCTTTCGTACGCTGAAAGATAAAAAGTAATTCTAATTGACTATTTTTAATGGACTATCATAAAAAGTGGAGTATTTGAATAAATTCTCATTATGCATAAATTACATGCTACTCAGAAAAAGTTCTTTAGATACTTATGGAAAATATCCTGAGCTCTGAATGCATATTTCTCTTATTACAATTACTCGGAAAAGAAAATACGTGTGAAACATACATTCTGTGTTTTCATACAGTATGATTTTTTAAAAATAAACTTAAACTATTTTGACCTAATAAACTTAAATCCATTGGGTTTATCTTTAAATTAATAGTTTTATTTTTTTACACTTGTTCCCCTTAAAAAAAATCACCATCTTATTCAGACTTTAGAATCTAACTGTTCATTTTCTCTTTTCATATTCTTACTCTTCGAGGTGCTGCCAGTGAGGACTGGGCGAAAGCCCTAAGCATGCGCCAAACATATCAAACCCCAGATTCATCTTTTTGACACTTAGGCCCCAGAGGCAACACAACATCAGCCAAAAAATTCCCATTTTTTTCACTATTCTAATTTTTCTCTTTCTATATTCAAATAGAAGGCCAAGAAAGATCAGTTATGAAACCACAGAAAACAGACAGTGTACCTCTAGAAATAAAAACCCCAGGGCTTAAATGCAAACACATCAGTGTTAGCCATCAGTTTATTGGCAATTGATATGTGGAACAATTTAAAACTCAAAGCACTTTGAGGGTGAATGGGGGAAAGTTAGCCATATGGCACTCTGCAGAAAATAAAGGATGAGGAATTAAAGCAAGTTATACAAAATGAGGCAGTAAACTACATAAATTTTAGGTTTAACAATGGAATATAGTAAGTCCCTTATATCTATACCTGAACTGTGAATTACCTACCAGACAATTCAATTCCACAATACTTAGGTATACCTATCTGCCTCGCTGTTATACATTTTGTAAGGAATGATGATATAAAAACAAAGATGTTAAGTGCTCCCTTTTAGCTGCCTACAAGTTAAGGAAACAAATGACAAAGAAAAGGGGAACAGAATAAGAAGGGTCACAATATTAATGATTCATGTTCTATGGGCCAAGCTCCATTCTAAGTTGTTCTTCCTAATACACCAGCAGTCTTAACTTTCACAACCCCACATAGGTGCTATTATCACTTTCATTTTGCACATGGGAGACCTGAGACACATGGGCTCCAATGGTGCTGAAGCAAGAGGTCAAGTCCATGTACCACACCGGACAGCCTAACTGCCTAACCACTGCTGCACCCAGTAATTATCAAAGTGCACTTTGGAGAATCAGACCTTTCACAAACAGGAAAGGCTTCACAGAAGGGCACAATACCCCCAATTCGGAGTATGCTTATTACCTGGTAGAGGAGTGTGAGTTACAGACCATCTCCTCATCCCTTCATTCATCAAGCAGGCATTGACTGTGCCCTAAACAGAGATCTCAGTCTAATCCGCCTTGGAATCTCGCCATGGGATCTGATCATCAACAAGACAAAGTAGAGCATGGTGGTAAAAAAGAAAGAAAGCGGCAGAGAAAAGGGGAACAAGAAGTGCTGATGGGCAAGTGAAAGTGAGAAAGGGTTTTCAGAAACTGGATCCATAGAGAACAAGACATTTGAATAAAGACCTGTAGTGAGGAGACAATCGCTGCACTTCTTAGTATACTAAATTCCTTATAGGGGAGCTGTTTATTGCATCTCAGATCATACCAACTAATACTTAACCCATCTATAGTTTTGTTGTGAAGATTAAATGGGAAAATGGGGACAGTGCACTCAGCACAGTGCCTGGCACACAATGAATGCTATTATTACCACTATTATCTTAATAAAGTCACCAATCAGATAAAAGGCTCCCCAAGTCTGCTAACCCTGAGAGTCCAAGAAAAGCACCTAATATTCTATTAGTCAGATGCATAACAAGTGACTGATTCTGGAATCGATAAAGCACAGCCTCTAAAATGACTCAAGAACTTGAGTCATTGACAGAAGACGACTCACAGAGGCAAGGCAGGGGCCGACGGCCAGGTGGTGAGTGGGGTGAGCTTAAGGGGGCGGCGCATCTTGCCTGTTCAGAGACTTCACTCTCTAGCTGTTTCGCGTCTACTTTTTGGCTGCAAGTAAAGTGTTTGCTTTTCCTTCTATGAAGGGACGATTTTCCATAGCTCTGGGGTTTCTAAAATTTAGCAATGACAACAGGCTTCGGGAAAGTGCTCAAATATTTTTTTGCCATTATTATGAATTTCTTTATAAAAATTGTTGAGATACAGAAGACAATCAAGCAATGCATGGAAAATCTGTATTCCAGGTCCAAAAGCAGCTTAGTCCAGCAAATTTTCCTCAGCTCTCTCCCTAATGATTTAAACATCCATTTTCACTCACTTCTGCAGAAGTACATTTGCAGGAGGAATGAGTGTGAAGAACAGTAGCCTTCAGAGTGGGAAGCCACTTCCTTACCTGGAATGTGATATGATCTATTTTCTTTTTACACCTGGGAGAAAAAGGATCCAATTGCTAACCTAAATTCTCTCTCTTTGGAAAAGTAAACACTCAAGTTGCATTCTCTTACTAAATTTTTCAGCTTCAGACCAGACCCTGACTACTAAAACATGTGAAATTCTTTGGGCCAAGCGGCCAGATGCAACATATTATTTTGTCAGGGTGCCTCATTGTCCTACTTGGCTAAATCATTTTCAAAAATATTTTCTCTTTGGTGAGAGATACACACTGCTATCTCCATGCCCTCAAACCACCAACTACTTGGGAGTATTGTCAACAACGGTTTTATACTTCCTTCCACGCTGTTCATAGCAAATGTACCTAAATGCCTGAAAACAAAACCACACTTACTCCCAATTCGTTGTTAGTGCTTTGATTTGGCAAAAGTTGCCTTTACTGTATTTTCTGGCTCCCAATGAACTCAAAATTAGCCTAAGAGTTTGAACCCAGCTTTTCATTCTTTCTATCACTGTTCTGAGTAAACGTCAAGAATCTACCCAGCCTTGACACTTGCATTTGTTATGGTTCCCCTTTCAAATGAGTTACAAAGAAATGGTTTATAGTAGGTGTTTGAAAAGATTATGGGATTGGAGTTTCCATCACTGTTTAACAACAGGACTTGATTCTTTGACTATAAACCTGTAGGATTCAGAGTTATGTAGATGTTGTAAGAAGTCTTCCAACCCTATGCTTCTTAATTTTTGCCAACATTAGAATTGTTTTGAAACCAGGAGCAGCAGCTTCTAATCACATACTCAAAATTGGGGTATTATTTTGAAAAGTGAGAAACACCAAAATGTTCAGGGGAAGAAAATACAGGAGTGGAATATACAGAATTAAAATGAAAAGGTTTTGATATTTTCCTTTCTGTTGAAAAATGTGTAATGCCAAAAATATGTCTACCTGATTAAAAAAAAAAAAGACTGTTTCTCAGAGCAGTTTCAGGTTCCCAGTAAAATTACTCCCCACCATCAGAATGCCTGGTGCCAGAAGGGCACACTCCTCACCATGTAGGAACCGACAAGAGACACGTTACCAAGTCAAGTACCATTTACATTCGCATTTGCTCTTGGTGGAACATTGTCTGATTTAGCAACCCCTTGTCTGGACAAGAGACTTCATGGTGGAAATAGAAGTGGGTTCTCAGCAGGCTACCTCAGGCCCCCGTGTCCATTTACTGAACAAGTTTTCAAAGGCATTTATCACTGGTGGATGATCAGTTTGACAGAGAGGCACATACTCAGATACAAAGTGTCCTCCCAGCTGCACCTGGAGCCAGGCAAGTGCTCACTCAGCTGGAAGCTCAAGGGAGGGGGGGAGCCAGAGGCACTTCACCCCGGGGTCGGGGACAGAGGTGTAAAAGGCGTAACATGTAGGAATTCGACTGTGACGGTGTCCCTGTTCTCCTCCCCCTCACACCCATCCTGCTAAGGATGGAGAAACCGCATCTTGAGCCAGCTTACAAATGCAATGATTTTTGGATGAATTAAAATTTCACAATGAAGAAAAGGGTCAGGGCAAAAGAATTATTTTTTCTAAATGAACGGATAAACTGGAACGTAAGAGAGTATGCTGAATGAAAGCAGTGAAAGGGTTTCATCTGCTATTCTATACAAGACAGAAGCTCTGCCTAGAGAGTGAAAAAGTAGGAGATGAGGAGCAAAGAAAGCACAGAGCAGGATGGGCAATCAAAATGGCTTTGCTCCCTTGCACTTTCTGCCCTCCACATGTGGGACCTGAGAGAGGGAATTCCTGCATTATACACAGCACATGGTGCTCTGTGCTTCTTTACAGTATAATTGTATTATTCAAGTGAGCACATGTATCTTTCCACCTGCATTATGTACTGATTTATACCTGATTCCCCTCCTAAAATGTAGTTCCAGGGGACAAGAATTGTGTGTCTGGGGGCCTCCCTGCTGGCACAAGGGGTTGTTTCAGCACTATGAAGCTGTCCGCCACCACTGCAGCACAAGTTCAATCCCTGGCCAGGGAGCTTCCCACACGGCACAGCAGACCTCTCCTGTCTCGCCCGCTGCTCCCCTCAGCAGTGTATTTCAGTAGGTCCGCCTGTTCTGCTCCCCACTCTGTCTCTGGTAAATCCTGTCACCCCCCACACCTCTGGCCTACACCCCAGTTTTTGTATGCATAAATAAATAAATCTTAAAAAAAAAAGAATTGTGTGTTTGCCCTCAGCACAGAAGCAGAGCCTGCTGCAGCACAGGTGCCCACGAGGTGGCACTGGCGGAGGGAAGGAGCAAATGAACAGTTGCTCGCCCAACGCTCTTTTGCAGCTCCATTTCAACTGCTCTTCAAATAAAACGGCTGTTCTTTATCTCGTGGGGGAGAAAGAAGTTTTTTCTCCTTCCTCTCCCAGGTATGTATTTCCAGAGCATCACACACAGAAGAGAAAGTGTGTGGGGAGGAAGGGGGTTATTTCTATGTTGCCAGGGTACACCCTTCATTGTGGTTCAATAACAGACCAGATGCTGACAGCTTGCCCAGCTATGGGAAATTGGAAAAGGGCCATCCCTGCCTCAACCAGACAGGAGTCACTTAGCCCTGCTTAGAGGGTCTGCCAGCCTAGCGTCAACATGGCTGCAGCTGCTTTAAAAAAGTGGTTTCACTTATAACAGGACTATAGGGAAACCAAACAGGAGAGACACACTTGGGGGGGTTCAGGGGAGGGGGAGGATAAGGGCACAAAACGGAGTTAGAAAAGGACACAAGGGACCACGGATACGGATCACGGGTGAAGTGGTGGTGGGTTACCCAAGGGGAATACAAAATGTAAAAGATATAAATAACAATAAAATACATATTTATACAAAAAAAAAAAAGGAAGTGGTTAAATGGGCATGAAGTAGGAGAGCTGGCCACTCCACAGTGGTGATTTGAGTACTGGGCACATCAGCTCCAAGGTTAATCCCAATCACGTGTGCTGACTTCATCCTACACCACAGCCATGGGTAGAACCAGGACATAGTGCTACTGCCACACTTCAAACAGGTCCAACAACAGAAGCACTGGACCATCTTAATAAATGGGTTAATCCCATAAAAAAGTGAATGTCTTGTAGAGCTTATTCTAGAAACAGCATACCTAATAACTGGGGAATTTTTAGTTATAATACCGTATATCAGCACAATCATTGAAATTACACATTTTATTACTTGCAGAATTATCCAGTGTCAGAAAAAAACAACAACAACAAAACAGTCCATACCAAGTTTCAAAGACCGGTAACTAAATGCAGTAGTTTACAAAGCAGTAAATACATCTTTAAATCCAAGTCCTTACCAAGTCAATTACTAAAAAAAAAAAAAAAAAAAAAAAAAAAAAAAAAAAAAAAAAAAAAAAAAAAAAAAAAAAAATCAGAATTGCACCTAAATTAATACTAACACTCAAAATGCAGAAATCAAGATGAAAAAGGCATAGAATTTAAAAAATTACCAAGTACAAAAGAAACAATAAATGTGACCATCTTTATGGTGGTTTATTCTTCTGGAACACAAGGTATAGGAGTGAGCAGCTGAGGTGACTTAGGACTTTTGGTTGTTTTTTTGAACCCAGGTTTGCATGCCAGTTATAACCTAAACCACTTTTCAGTGAAGGAAACCTTGATCACCTATGATTCAGAGACAGCTGAAGAGGCAAGCTGCACCCAGAATGCAAGGCAGTCTGCATGCTGGAAACCTGTTTCAACAGCTACTTCGCAGGGCTGACCCCTGCCTCTCCGGAGCAGGACGCCCTCCTCCAAAGAACACACACCGCCTTGTCTTGGCGTAAAACTTGAACTGCTAAAACATGGAGTCTTTGTAAGGCTCTCCTGGCCATTTTTTAGGAGTTTTTTTTTCCCTCCATTTCCCAACTTTTGATCTCTTCCAAACTCCTCTACCTGCTTGCTCCAGCCCCACTATGCACTCTCTCTCTCAGCAGGAGCCAAATCTGGCATCAACGTTTCATCTGCTCCAGCAGCAGCAACAATCTCCTGCATTTTATATCTCTCCCAGTACAGTGATTCATTTCAGATGAACCTGGTACCTGTGCCTCAGCATGGCTCCATTGTAGTATGAACAAGAAAAGCAGGCACTTCCTGTTGTACTATTTTTTAGAGCAAATTATTTGGATACAATAACAGACCCAGGCAGAGAGCCTTTTCAATTTTCTTCTTCAAAATATAGTTAGGTTTTGATAACCTACATTCTCAATCAGAAGGACTGAAATGATGATTATGGGACTATTCTCAGTTTACTTTTAAAAAGGTTCAGATGAATTATTTCTCAATTTGTCAAACTGTAATAAATCATTAAGAATATAAGTTTTATGAACATAACAGGTGCTGTATCACTACAAAAACACAGATGTTGCAAATGGGAAACAAAGAGTGTTATCTCAACAATTTACAACTCGGTTTGCTTGAGGGGATAAGAAATATGATAGAAAAGAAAACACACTACTAAGAACTAGGCTTATCAGAGGTATGGCTGTAAAATCTCAGCTGACAATGTGCAGAGAAACCAAGCAAGACAACTTTTACAAACAGAATGATCTAGATCTATACAAAGCACAATCACAACAGGCAGACACTATTGTCTTGGTTTTCTTTTAGATTTCCCACGTGTACCCCAAATCACTACCTCCCACACCTCTTGATTAATTCAGTACCACTAGTGGAATCTCTATATTTTCACCATCATAAACTTAGGTAATCATATCTGTAAATCCCAGAAACTCCTGAGCTATGATTTCAGGCAGGAGCCATTTTCACAAATACAAGCTTTGAGATCTTAAATTATGATTATCTCTTGGTGTCTTAGAGTCTTTGTTTAAGCAGAAAGCAGTCTCAACTCTGCTTTGTTGCACAGCCATTATCTGACCTTACCTTCACACGTATGGCCATCTGCAGAGATGGAGAAACCCTGTTCACAGATGCAGTGGAAAGAACCTTCTGTGTTTAGACACTCTCCATGAGGCCCACAGAGTCCGGTCCGTTCACATTCATTAACATCTGGAATGAAAAGTGTTCCAAATACTTGAAAAAAAAATCTGTTTTGTCTTCAAAATCTGAAATGCTTCTTGAGAACTATCGATGTTAACTCTGATTCCAAGTGTGACATATTAATAGTGTGCTGTGTTTGTCCACCACAGCATTTCTCAATTATGTTCAATCTGTTAGTTACAAAGTAACTGGACTGAGGTTCTCTTAGTTAACTGGGGTCATCGCAACTAGCACAGGTCTCCGGACTCATCCAGGCAGTGGCCTCACAATTATTTTTCTATCTTCCAGAAGCCTCCTAGTGCCTCCTTTATCTCTTACTAAATAGGCTCCTCAATACATCCTCTTAGAAGTTCATCTTTAATTCAGCTAATCACTTACTGAAAGCTTCCTATGAGCAGCTTGGACAGGATTGGGCCCATGCCCTGACAAGCTACTAATAAAACAAGGAGAGGCAGGAACCAAGGCGAACATTGCAAAGCTTAATGGGAACACAAACAGGAACAGATTAGGAGCCCCCAACCCACCTACTGTTCTCTGAAATTGCTTAGCCATGAACCCTAAAGTCTTTCTCAGTAAGATCACCCTTTTCCCTGCATCCAGAAATTCTGATAGTAACATTGATTTGTTTGCCTTTTCATAATAATCCTGAACTCCTTACCCTTCCATCTGCCATAGAATTGAGGATAGTTGGTTTATCCATTGCTGAATCAAAGTAAGAAGTCAAGCAGAAATCATAGAAATCATTCATATTTTCTTAACAATCCTCCCAGTTTTGTAATTGTCACTAATGTTAAAATATTTCAAGGAAGAGGAACGAATCATTTTCTAGTTGTTTATTTCTCAATATAATTTCACTCTGCTTTCAATTCTTCACTTTTTGATAAAATCTGATTGTTTTCTATATTTGCCCTACTTAGTGATAATCCCTTAGATTGATCAACTTTTTTGAACTCTAACCTGTTATCTTTTAGTTCCATTCTTTCTTTCCAACCTGCTTTCTAAAATTACTTCTATCTGGGCAGCAGGATGCCACAAAGTTCCACTGGTCTGGGGATCGAGTCCAAGACCTACATCCATCTTGCTGAGCCCTAAAGGTTATCTGGGATGCTCCCTACTTCGACTTCTGCCTCAAGTGACCCTTTAAAAGCTGCCTGCTTAGCAACTTCACACAGGGAACAATATGCGTAAAAGCCAGAAGTAACTGATTAACAAATAATTATCTAAAAATTTTGATGACAGGAACAGAAGACAAATTCCCAGACTCTTTTCCAGGAAACCACTAAGAAAGAACAACATGAATATCTGGAACTAGGGAAACATATGCATTCAATTTGGGCTGCACTTATTGAGGCATTTCTAAACTATGCTGCTAGTAACTCAGCCGAAAGCCAGACTATATTTAAGTTGGGTTTCTTTCATGGGTCCGAGATTCCACAGAAAATCACAATTTGGCACATGGATGTCAGAACGTGAAATCCAAGTGTGCTCGGAATCACAAATGCATGCCGCCACATTCTCAGAGAGATGATTAACATGGACTTTCCAGGCTCCCAGGGTATCGAGGTTAGTTTTGCTGTGGAAAAAGGCTCAAACACATCTCCATCGGAAAATGCCTCACTGGAATTGAACTGTCTTCATACTGAACATGAAGCTACCCTCTGATTATGAGGGAAGGTTTAAAGTGTGTGCCTACCACCCGATTTTGTTTAGGGATGTCTGCTGGCTGCTAGCACTGCCATCAATTACATTTTCTTCACTGGAGAAGCTGAAATCCTCTCTTCTATCTAGAATACTGACCTGATCTTGGGATTTTTAGCGAGAAGCAAACTATAAATTTTAAGTAGTAGAGTGAAAGGTCACAAGGTTGCCTCCAGTGACACAGTAAAACTAGGTGAATGTGTACACCATGACAGATGGGCTCTTACTGAAGAAGGCGGGTGATGGAGAAGATCCATTGACAATATTCTTTAAATGGCTGGTACTGACATCTGCTCCAGGGATATACTGCATTTGTTTGGACTTAAAATTTCAAGCAGATATATTGATTTAGCCCAGGAAACAGGAATCACCAGTGTGATAGAGAATAAAGTCCATTTAATAGTGATTGATAGTAAAACATATGTCTAGAATAATCACACATCTGAGAAAGATCAAATCACAAACTCAAATGTAATGTATTGAGAGGAGACAGCAGCAAAATTAATAATCAGATGACTAAATTAGCTTCATGTTATTTAACTCTTGAACTTTAGTTATAAATTTCCAGTATGAAATCATGGCCCATTTATACAAAATTTGGATTTGCTCCTATCCAGTCAAAAAAGCTGTGCCAAAACGAATTAGAAATCACCACTTTTAAGTTAAAAAATGTGTAACAAAAACAGCAGTCAGGTTTTTTGTTTGTTTTTTGTATCTCTTGGCATTTATATATAAATCAAAATTCATTATTTGTCAGGCCCCAAAATGGAAACATGCTCAATAAATTTATAATTCAACTCTTCCTTCCTTACTGCATTAAATCTTAAGCACGTTTAATTTTTACCTTAGAAAAAGTGAAACATAAAATTCATCTTCTTTCATCATGATGGCAAATAAATTATATCAAACAGGTACACAGCCATATAATTACGTATCTTGGAATACATAAGGGAACTGATTTTCAGGGACCTTGAGGCAGAAGCCTGGGTCTTTTGCATCTCAGTGACACACAGCTGGGTGTGGACAGTAACAGAGGCAGAGGGTATGATAACAGTCCGGTACCATCTCTTAGTGAGCAGATGTCAACTTCCCCTTCAAGCATACTGTCATTTGGGACATATAACAGGAGAAAGAACTTATGTTGAATCAAAATTTAAAAAGTCATCCATGTTCAGCAGTGGTGGATAAAGAATAATTCCAACACTCCTTTATTTATTTGAACTTTGGGCTACTCTAGAAAGTCCCATAATGTTAGAGTAACAGTAAGAAAAAATATCTGTCACGTATCATAATAAGATACTGGTCCACATAAGTGTGAGTTTTCGGTGAAAAAAATAGGTGTAGATTTATTAAGTTTAATAACTATGGAAAAACTTGCAGGGCATCTAGGTATCACTGAAAATCTTGGGACAAAGTACTTAGACAACATGATTTCTTTTAGTTCCAGCATCAACAATGATTCAGTGTGTAATACTGGGAAAAAACACAATCATCTTTCTTTTGGCTATAAATGAGGCTAATAATAGGGAAGAGTGGGGATGATACTGGATTCTAAAAGCTCTACCACTAAATAAAAAGGAGCATAATAATTTCTCTGCATTTGAGTTACTTGGGCATACAATGGATATAAGAAATGCTACCCTTAAATTCTGTAAGAATTATATGAAGTATTTAATTCTTCATTAAGAATGAATGAAGTATAGAACTTGGCACACAGGAGGTGTTCAGTTAAAGCTATAGGAATCGGTGCTGTATTCTCATTAGTATTGTGTCTACTGTACTGGTGTTTGGCAGATTAAATTGTGACAGCACTTTGAAAAATAGAAACTCATGTCTTCTATAATATTAACCATGAGAATAGATGAAATTTCACAGTGGATAAAAGCAGGGACTAGGACAAAGATAGCAAATATCAACTATGGGACAAAATGAAGTATCTCCATGAAGGGTATAAAAAACCAACAATGTAGAACCAAACACCAAGGTCGACTCATAAAAGGAACAGCAAGCTATAGGGGGTTTCAGTTACTACACTAAGCACACAAATCCAGGACACAGTTCCAAACACATGCGTTTCAGTTAACATGGTGCTAGCAAAGCAAGAACAGCCTGTACTTGATGCAAACCCAAGAGAGATATTTAATGATACAAACTGGCATAGCTTGTTACTTACATTAAGCTAGTGGTAAAACCAAAGACAACCTTAGGAAGCATCACAGAACTGAAGAGCTATGGAAATTATGACTTTGAAAAGAGAGAGAATTACCTTGACATCCTTTATTGTCATTTAACTGGAATCCATCTGGACAGGTACAATCATATGATCCTTCAGTATTAATGCAGTCTCCTCCTTGGCAAACACTCTTGTCTTCCAAGCATTCGTTGATATCTACAAAGCAATTTTTATTTATTTTTTTATTGAGGTAACACTGGGTTACAACACTGCATGTGATTTAAAGGCACAGGAGCATACCTCCTGAGAGGTATGTCACCACACCTCACCAGCCAAGGCACCCTCAGTCCACTGTGCCTCCTCCCCAGAGTCGTTCTTCCTCCCCTCCCCACCCAATAGCCTCAGTCCCACAATCAGATTTCTAGGGTTACTGGTTACAAACCAATTTTTAAAAGTTAGAAAACTAAACTAGATCTGAGAAAATTTCCTTATCTTTACACAGAAACATCAAAGAAAGGTACATTTTACATCTTTTCTTTTTTTTTTTTTTTTTTTTTTTTTTTTTTTTTTTTTTTTTTTTTTACATTTTACACAATTTTCAATAGATGTCAGCTTTTTGATTTTTGGATTTTTTTAAAAATTAAACACTTGAGGGTCCTCCCTGGTTAAGCACAGCACTATGAAGCTGTCCAGAGTCACTGCAGCACGAGTTCGATACCCGGACCCAGCCAGGGAGATTCCCACATGGTGCAGCAGACCTTTCCTGTCTTCCCTGCTGCTCCCCTCAGCAGTGTATTTCCATCTATCTGCCTGTTCTGCTCCCCACTCTGTCTCTGGTGAATCCTCTCACCACCCCACACCTCTGG